>JANSTT010024491.1:14494-37846 GCA_026745375.1 Platyura marginata | reverse complement strand
AAAATAGTATATAATATACAAATAGAAAATACAATTATCAACGTCAAAAAGCGCCAGCCTATTTTAGCACATAAGTAAGACACAAAACAAAAACTTGCTTACCTTTAACATTTTGATTGCAACCTGAAACAAACAAAAAAAAGGAACAATGGAAACATGTTTACCAATAAATTCAATTTACTAAATAACTATTATACGAGTATGTACTAAGCAAATACGGTTTATTAATAAATATTAAATAAATGATTCGGTTATGGTTATTTATAGATATTTCCGTATTATCTGTAGTACTGTAGTTGATATACAATCGATACAAAGACAAAATTAGCCTTAGGATTGACTATTAACAAGGATACTAATTACAGTAATAATTGTTCTATGTCCATGATAATTGGTCGAGTACATTTGATCAATTGTTTTCCTTAATATTGTAGGAGACGACAAATAATTCTATTGATTTAATCCAATTATATGACGTTCGACAAACTACAACATTATTCTCACATTCGACACACACACACATAGAAAAATTGTTTTATTACAAAATTTACTTTTATGTGATTTCATATTTTAATATATATATATAAAAAAAAAATAATAATAAAATTGTTAACTGAAACAAACATAATCCGTATTGATGTTGATCAAGTACATGGAAAATTCTCAAATGGCAATTTTCCACAAAAACAAATAAAATTGTTTCATTTTAAAAATCCAATATTGCAACATATATATGGATATTATTTTTCCCATGCATTTTCGCAATATTTTCATTATACGTTGCAAATTCATTCATTCATAATAATTTAAAAAAAAAAAAACCAATTGTTAGAAATTAAAAAAAAAAAAAAAAAAATTAGATTAAAAACCAATGTAGGTGTAATAAATTTGTAAACATTTAAAAAAGAAATTCTCTGAAGAAATTGAAATTGATCCAAATGTCTCAGTTAAATGAAGAAAAACAAGCTTCGTCTTTTATTTACCGCAAATATTAATTCAGACTTATTTTTAAAATGTTTCGTTTAAAAATAGAATTGTTTTTCTTGTTAAAAATTTATACAATTTGCGATTACTATATATGGAACAGTTAATACATATTTACATACATATATAGTATGTATGACTGATTATATATACATACTGCTAGTGCTCGTGGAGAAACATTTGACATTGAGTGGAAAAATAGAAAAATTATCATGTGATAAATTTCCTTTTTCGAATTTATTGCAAAAGTGCGACTATACTTAATGTTTTATTGGCTATAAAAAAAAAAAAAACAATACATAAAAGAAAGATATTTTGGTAATACACATTTGCAGAATAATAAGTATTGTTCGAAAATTAGAATTTTTTTTTTAATAAATAATTTTTTTGGCGTATGGTACAACTTTCGAAATTTCCATTTAAAAATGTGTACGGAGAGAAATGCATTAGTAGATACTTTTTTTTTTGTGGAGCTTTTGCGTAGATTTTTCGAATTCGATAACAAACAATTTCTAGTGTTTCGAATATTATGTCGTATACCAAGAATTCATACAACTCCACAGAAATACCGACATTCTATATAACTAGAAAATAAACAATTGTTCAGCAATTGTATGATTTCGAAAAAATATTCGAAGTAAATCTAGTCAAAATGAAACTGACATATACTGTACGAATATATGCATATTATTGGTTAGTTTTCTAGAATAAGTCGGTACACATTAAATTTTATTCAGAAATGATAATAATTTTTGAAGAGTAGATTTTCGAAAAATATATTTTATCCAAAGTGTAACAACATTTTCGGAATGGACTTAAAATATCTGTTGGTTTCAAAATAACTTTTACTTTTAAATACAAATTTTTATCAAATTCGAAAACACCAATTTTCGTTTTTTTTTCGTTTCATGGAGGTGTAACATTCTCACTAGATACTAAATAGCAAAAATAACAAATTTTTATTTATTTTTACTGTACAATATTTTTGTGTTTGTGTGTACCATTGAAAAATATAAAAAAAAAAAAAAATAAAAAACTTCACACATATCTCATGAAAGGCATACAAAATAAATCAATGACATTTTATTGAACATAAATTATTTGCTCGCGTACCTTTATGTATGTTTAAAGGTTGTAATAAAAAAATTTATGTGTTTATGTTTAAGATTTAAAGATGCAAATACTTACACAGAGAGAAGGAAAGAGAGAGAACAGAGACACGACGACAATACATTATAAAATAGAAAATAGAATTTTGCAATTATTTTCCAATTTTTCTTGTTGATGAAGAAGATAAATAAAATGAAAATTGTTTACAAACAATAATTTGAGCGTCGGATATTAATAAAAATTATTTAATTACAATTTAAGATAATTGTATTGCTGACATTGAGAATACATTTTATTTTATGATTGCTGTTGTCATAAGACCAGTAACGAAGGAATAATTGGCTACACCGATTATAATATGCCGGTATGAGGTATGAGTACTTGTTTATTACTTACAACTTTGTCCCGGTATATTTTGTCTATACAACAAATAAAAACGATTTAAAATCTTTTCGAATAAATGATTAAAAATCGTAGAAATTCAATAAAATTGATTGCAGCGCCATAACGACAGGTCTTGGAACTTTTTCGTCTATGAATGAAATCTTCATTTTTGTATTCTCTATGATTGTTGTCATATTAATTTTTTCTACATTTGAAGTAATTGATAAAAATTAGGTCCACACTGTACCACAGTCTCCCCTATATTTTGTTCGATATTCAGCTTTCTAGCTTCAGCCGTTTAGTCAGAATCTTGATCCCGGACAGACGGACATGTATATTTCGACTTAGAATTTCACGAGAAAGACGATGGCGTTAAGGGCCATTACAAAATCCATACCAAAGATATTATATCCTTTGATTAATACATTTACTGATGGTTTCAATGGTGCATATTGATTGGGCGCTATATTATTATCATCGAAAATTTGAGATTTGTTGAATGTAGCGGCATTATTTTGAAATAATTGTCTGATAAAAACAAAAGAAAAAAACTCAAAACGTAATTTCATTTAAATCTCAAAACCATTTAAGTATGATCGCTTCTTGCGCAATTCTAATTCTTTATTTCACCATAAATACCAATTGTGGTTCTTTTGTAGTCAATGACCCTAACTAAAACAAGCAAACTCATTTATTTTAGAATTCTATCATCTATGCTATGCGTGTATATAACCTTCAGTTGACTTACAAAATTAGTTATATCCAGTGAATGTGAAGTCTATTGAACTAAGAAATATGTTTCGATCTTTATTAAAGAAGCGCACCTCATTAGCATATTTGGGATAAGATTATTCGCCTTGGGTTTGGTTTGATGTACATAATCAATATCCATCAATTTGAAAATTCTTACAAAGTTAAAGGCATCTTTGGTCTATACTTAAGTATAGTACTATTTATGGCTATTTAACTATATATGCATGTATGTATGTAATACGCAACACATACCAAAAAAAAAATAAAATGGTTTTAGATGGTTTCTTCTACATAAATACATAACATATGTAATATGAGAGAGAGTATAGATAGATGGGGGGATATTTTCGATTCAGAATAAAAAAAAAAAAAAAAAATTCCATCTAAAAATAATTTTATGTTTTTATGATTTCAGTAAAATTAATGACTTTCAATCATAAGCAAAATAAATCTGGTTGACCTAGTTTCGTGTTTTGTTTTCAATGTCTAAACATAAACAAACATTTCTTATTCGCAGACATCAAACAAAAGGTTTCGCCACACAACACACACAATCTATGTAGGTCTGTCTAACCAAAAAAATGAAAAGAAAATTTGTAACAATCAATCAGTTTTATACCCATTAGGAGTTGTGCAATTTTATGGTGATGTGCATACGTATATAGTAAAAATAATTGAATGCGAAATACAAAATTAACTAAAGAGTAATACATAATTTACAATATTACGGGTGTGACAATTAAATTATTATATGACGGTAATATATCAACTCGGCACACACTCACAGACAATTAATTGAAGAGTTCCTCAGGGTTCAGTATTGGTGTACCGTTTCAACTCTTTATCAATGACTTGCTTTTTTTTAAAAACGTTCAGTTAGATTAATTGCTGAATAGTTAACTGGAAGAAATGGTGTTTCGATTCGAAAGAAGAATCCTATGAATTATCTATGGACCGATACGACTGCAACGAAGTCTAAATCGGCCAAAATACGTTAGCTTGGACATGTTAACAGAATGGAAGGCTCAGTAACTAAAAGTGATCTGGAATCAAAGCCAGCTGGAATCAAAGCAGATCTGTAGGAAGGCCACGTACCAGATGGTCAGACGATGTCAAAGCAGACCTTAGTGCTTTAAATGTAAGAAATTGGATGAGAAACAAGAATCAAAACGAACGAGCAAAAATGGTAACATCTCAAATTGTGAGCTCGTTTTCAGTGCTCCATCGTTACTTTTTATTGTCAAGCATTTCCATTTAACAAGTTTTTTGATCTCAAGAGAATTACAATTTCTTTTTTTTTTTTTAAGGACATTTATAAATTATATGGAAAAAGTGAAGAAGTTGCATACAATAAATTTCCATCCAATTTTTTTACCTTCATTACAATTTTTTGTTGTTGTAAATAATTTGTACTTTGCATTATTTTTAAAAATGGAAACCAATTACTTATTACAGAATAAATGATGTTGTAAGTACTTAGAATTTATAAAAGTGATTTTCGCTAACAATTTTTGTTGAAGTTATTTTTGTCTTCAATGCAATCAAAATACCACAATGCCCGTCTGGGTTGATTTCCATTTGGTTTTTTTTTGTTTTTTTTTGAAAAAAATTAGTTTTCCTTTTTATTATTCAATTTATTTTATTGATTTTCAATTGGCTATTATACGTCCCTATTATTACGTGGTTATAGGAGGGCTTAAAAGAGTTTGATAATTGATTACAAATTACAATGACTCTTTTATACATAGGTATATATGTATTTATATATAATATAATATATGGGGTAGTATCGGTCAGTTAATGAGGAAATACTTAAATATTATATTATAATTATATAATATTATTATTGACGAGATAATAATAGAGTTAGTCGAATTGTACATTAATGTGGCTCTACAAGAATTGTTAACTAATAAAATCATGAATATTTGATTTACGTGTATAATATTGTCCAGCCCGCATCATAATTTACTTAATATGGTTGGCATTTTTTTTTACTGGAATGGTAGGCGCAATGATGATTTAATGTTTCATTGAAATCAAAATCGAATGCCATGCGTTAGGGAATGATATTCAATATATGTACATAATTTGGATGGACCAATCAGTTGTCTAGAGATTATATTGCTTTAATTAAAGAGAATTTTTTTTTTTTTGGAATATAAAATCCTGCTAGAAAAAAGTTAGTAAGAGAATAAAAGTCAAAATATATAATATAAAAAAAAAACACAGGAATTCGATAAACATGTTCAGATGTAAACAAGAGTCCTTTTCAGTATATATTTCAAGCAATTCGTAAAATATCACGTACATACACGGGTCAGAGACATAACTCTTAATTCAGAAAAGGTTAAGTTGACATATTTATTATTTTAAGATTAGATTGGCAGGAAAAGTCACAAGCACCGAAAAGCTTTGGTTTGAAATTTTTCTGTTTTTCTGTTTTTTTTTCTGTTTCTTTTCCTTTTTATTTCCAGTGATTTTGCTGATTGATCGTTGCCTTTCGTAGTACCCACTTGGGTGACATAAAACTTTGATTTATATATTTTCTTTTTGAAAATGGTATGCGCGACTTACATATATCCAAAAATGCATTAAACATATGTGCGAAATTTGTTGTATATATATTTTGTATCCACCAAACACTCCCAAACCCCATTTAAGCTCTAAAAAATTAATGAATTGAGCACTTTTTTTGGATGTAAAATATTTCACATGAATAGTTATGTAGGTGGATGATAATGTCGCCCAACAACGAGAACTCTCTCTCTCTCTTTATCTCTCTGTGTAGTGCTTTTTGAGTTTTTCGGCTAACTACATTTATGGGTTATTTCAAGTCATTTCGTTTCTAAATCACGTAACAATTATCTGATAGATTTGATTTATATAATAATATAGAGATGCAAAGCACATGGCCAAAATATGATTAACCTATGTACTGTACATTATATTGTTGTGTATTGAATATGAATTATGGTATAAATCACAGAGAATAGTTAATATTCCAAAACTAGTCGCGATGAGGAATTTTTTTTTTATTAGGTGGTTGTCGCATCGCCATCGAAATTAATCATAAGATGTACATAATGCATATTTGAGGACAATAAGATTTTATCAAGGGAACATTTTGGCATTTGGAATATTTTCTAGGCGACAAATTCTCATTTAAAATAACCAAGGAGTATAAAAATCATTGGATGTTTGGAAGGTTCCTTTTCGCAAAAAAGAGTAGCCGAGTAATTTTATAATTTCTACTTTAAAGATTACAAAAAATTTATTGAAAGGAATAAATTACACCCGTCCCTCGATTTACACGGATTTATCGTGGAAAGTATCTCGCATATAATTAAAATTAACACATAAAAAAATCAATAAGTATTTTTTGATGTTCAATGGTAAAATAGAGGTAATTAAGAGGTAAAAATTCCCAGTAATTAAAAAAAAAAATCGTTGAGTCGAAAAAAATGACTACTCTATTATTGTTATTAAAGATGTTAACAGGAAAAAAAAATGTATTTGTTTGTCGATGATAAGATAATAGTAATATGTAGTTCTCATAAGTCAATGTATTTAAATGAATGTTATTTATGTCGAGGCAAAACAAGATAAAAAAAAATTTCCCAATATATTCACAAAAAAAAAAAACTTCCGCACAAAAAAACCTCAAATACTTCAAAAATAACAAAAAAAACCAAAAATACAAAAAAACCAAGTGATTTTGAGTTTTTCACCGTTACAATATTTATGACATTTCTAATCTTATTATTAATCATCATATATGTTGTTAGTGGAATCAATTACTAAAATACGCTCATATAATGATATCATTAAATACATAAATATACTGACGTGCAAACTTTTCTGTGTTATTAATCGTCACACTCTAATAGTAAATAAATAAATTTTTATGTTATTTAAGATTATATTTACCTTCTCTATATCTTTGTCTAATAGGTATTTCCGTTTGTAAAATTCTTTTTTTTTTTCTAATAAAAATCGTTTCCTCTATTCAATTGAAAAAGAACACAAAACAATAATTAAGAACTATTTATAACGAGTATTTGGTTGTAATTGTATGTAGGTATGTAGAATTTAATTTAATAACAATCACTAGTGATGTGTATCTCTAATAAATTGCAAGGCAGGTCTTGTTCCTGTTCTTTGTCATTGTTAATAGATTGTACATTTCCCGAGATTATATGATGATGGTAATATTAAAAAAAAAATAATAATAATACAAATAAGTGTAGCCACGTATTCTCTGACGCATTTCTTTGTCAAATAAAATAATTCTTATCAATGAAAGATAACAGAATGAATTATATGCAGCCAGGCACATTCACTCATTAAATATTTAAATTTACAGATTTCGAAATGTTTCCACTATTTACATAAAATCTACCTACACCATAAATAAATAGTGGCGTAGTTTATGTACATATGTATAAAGGGTGTCCCGCCAGATGAGGGAAATCCTTTCCAGGATGTTTTCCTGTGATCAATTTGAGCAAAACAAAAATTGTACCTATACTGGACGTGGGAGGTGTTCATTGACCGTCAATTGACCGTTAGGAAGGTGGAATGATTTTCAGTTTTAAAGTTTAACACGAAACGTACCAGAGCGCTTTTCCTCAACTTACTTTACGACCATTCCTATAATAATAATAGGTAGGTAATTAATTTTTCAACATCTATCTCTCTTCTTCTTTCGTTTTTGCTGATAATCGTATGAACTCCACGTGAGTGATTTTTTGAGCGCTTTTAGTAAAAAATAAGTATATACAAAATGTACGGTATGTTTAGTGTTAAGTTTGTCCTTGTAACTTCCATAAAACAGCTAGGAAATCCACATTTTTAGGTTAAATTTAAAGATGAATGTCTCCTCTATTATTTTCAGTACTATAAATCTACATTTATGGGATATTATTGGAAAAAAAATGGTAAAATTAAAAAATACAAAAAAATTTATGTAATCTTAAAGAAAAAGTTCTATTTCTCAAAATTTTCCATTATTTTTTTTATTTTTTTCTTGCTGAAACAATAAAGAAAATATTATTGCACTAGGTACCTATACCAAGAATTTATTGTATACCTATCATCTCAACTACAATCGGTCAAAATGACCGGTTAATAATTTGGCCGAAAAATATTGTAATTTAGCCAATTAGTGCAAGCGGTAAGAAAAAAATGGAGTCAATAAACGTTACAGTTACAATAATTTCTATCTGACAATTAAATAAGAACAAGGAACGTAAAAATTTTATAAGAATATGTATAAACCGGTCATTTTGACCTATTTGGTATATCTAGTGTTAAAAATATCCTCATTAATTTTTTTTTTTCATTTTTGCGTATATTTTGGTAATTATTTTCATTATAAAAAATTACGAAAAATATCAATTTTGGAACCTAAAGTACAAATTGATTGCAGGAATACGGTCCTGAAAGGTTTCCCTCATCTGGCAGAACACCCTGTAGACACATTAAACAATGTTTTGTTTACTATTAAAAAAAAACAAAACAAAATAAGTCCGACACCCGTGAGGTTTTTTTTTTATTCAAATATTATTTTTTGTTTTCTTATTTGATTATCATTTTCATCTAGCTAGATACATATAAGTACAACATTTTCCCCTATTTGAAATGAATTTCTTTTTATCACACACCGCATAACACTAATCTAGCGACTTAATTTAATTCATAAAATCTAATGGTAAAATCTTTGTACATCTTCACTTCTAGTTTCTTAATATTATTTATTATTATTATGGTTATTATTTTTATTATAACATCTACGCGTTTTTTTCTTTTCTTTTCCCTCCTTTTCCTTTATTTTGTTTTTTTTTTGTAAGTGTGTATTTGTGTGTGTGTTGTTATTATATAATGTACTGTGTGCTATAAAAATAAATTTTTACACAATTACTTGACGCTTCGAGTCACGTTTCCATAACACGTTGTCTATAAGAAAATGTTTTATAGTCACAGGGCAAGTAATTCCTTTTAAATGAAGGGATGACGATGGGTAATATAACATATAATAAAACGATCTATATACCATACATTGAACGAAGATTGAAACTTTATTGTTATCCTTGTTAATAAAGCTATATATTCTCCTCCTTTTCCTCCCCCGTTTCCCTCTCTTCTCTCTCTCTCTCTCTCTCTCTCTCTCTCTCTCTCTCTCTCTTACACGGGGGGATTATATTTATGCTCTGAATAGATATTGCAAAACATAAAACAAGGTATTTAGATATTATTGGTATATATTTCTCAAGTTAATTATCTTCAAATAGAAAATGTTTGTATTAAAAAAAAAATTCCAATCATAATGAAACTGAATGAAGAAAAACCATCTCTCACTCTCTCTCCCTTATCGTTCGAATTTTTTCAAACACTTTTTTTATTTTTACTGTGCCAAATACATAAGTAAAAAAAAGGGGTTGAAAATTGGTTGATTACCATTCATTAAGTACTTACGCTTAAACAATTATTTAATTATCTTCTTGTATTTTGTGCTTAATTTTTTGTTTTCTCTTTAAATCTGCCAATATACAAATTACGCGTATATACCAGAGTGCGGTATGATTATGGGTGTACGGATGGTATGTAGAATATTACATTTTTTTTTTTTTTTTAATTTGAGGGTGTGAGACAATTAATTGTATTAGGCCCACTTCTTTTTGAAATTTACATAAATGACAATCGAGAATTGGTTAAAGTTTTTTTTTTCATTCTATTTTTTGTTTGTTTGTTTATCGAAATTATTTGTATGTTGCTTTGGTATATCGTTGAAAAACCCAAGAAACTTTTCCCAGAGAAGGAGAATTTGAATGGAATCTACAAAATTGTACAATACGGGAATAAAGCAAAAAAAAAAAGCTGTTCCCAAATTTTCGTCTGGTACTATCTACTATACATCATATATTTGATAGGAAGTTTTGTTTAACCTTTTCGTAGGCGCTGGTATACAATTATATAATAAAAAGTTTCAACATTGCTAAGTTCAAGTATTTAGACAGGTAACATTCAAAATCATGTTGGATTTTCTATCAGAGCTCGAGGAGCACAATTCCCAAATCGCAAACGTAGCTGGGGCGACGTAGGCAACTGTTAATTGTAACGCTATGGAACCTAGATGGTTTCTGGAAGGCGCATAGGTCGCCATCGCTACTCATCTGTTGGATCGATGTTTGACCTAGAAAGGAGGATAGTTTGGATTCAACCTTTTAGATATAGAATAGATTAACAACATCTTATAATGGCAAATATTTCCCATAATTATGATAATCTAATTAACGGAAAATGTATAGAAAAACAATTCAATGAATTTTGATTCTATATTTGTTTCCATAAAATTTTTGCATTTCAAAGAACTTGACCGTCAATATTATTCACATGATTTCCATAAACAAAATAACAAATTACGCACAATGATGATTATTTTTTCCATTGAGTCATTGCACTTCTTTAGAGGTTTGCTTCGCCGAAATTTTTATTTATTCCGCAATAACAATTTTTCCAAGAAATATATACATACATGTATATATGTATATATATATTTATAATGATAAGTAAGCTAAACAAGATCGTAATGTATGCGTACCAGGTCATAAAAAATACTATTTCACAATATTGTGTGAACATACATAAGTTTCGTCTGCAAGGAAAAACCTACACCTACACGTCACATTTTTTTTTTTCTCAGTCTACATCCGAGAGAGTGCCACACACATTTAACATCGAAACGAGATGATAAATCAAAAATGAAAAAATATTGTGTTTTGATGCATTTTTTTTTTCTGTTTCAATGTTTCAATGTCCAAATGATATCACAAACAACCTACATTTATGAAGAACCAAAACAAAAATATTTATTTTGTGATAAATTTCATATTGGTTGCAACAAGAATAAGAAAGAAAAGAAAAAAAAAAATTGTGTAAAAACAACATCGTCAACGTTAAAAATAAATAAAAACAAACCATGCCGTTAAGTTGGCGATTAGAAAAAGATTGAAGTTCGTGATACTGGTTCTGGTTGTGTATCGTCTATTAGTATTAGTACAATTATAGTGCTAAAAAGCCATTGCTCTGTAATATTGTTTATCAGAGTTATACATTTTCCAAAAAAAAAAAAAAACAAACAAAAATGTGTAGGCAGAAACTTGCAACAATATAATATTGGGAACACCTTCACAGTTCTTAGGTGTTCCAAAAGAGAGAGGGAGAGAGAGAGAGAGGAGAGGCATCCCACATTTCTGTATAAAATGCTATATAAAAAGCAAAGCCTATGGGAAACGGAACAACAAAACAGAACATTTATTAATCCAGCTGCCACACACACCGTCACGAAAATGTTCCATATTTATACGTAGGTAATAATGCCTTGGATTTTTTTTTTGTTTTTTTTCGGTTTAAATTTAGGTGGAAATGTAATAAATCAAACATGTTCAGAGTATTAGATTATCATCCCACTTAGTTCAATGATGACAGTTCATATATGTATATGTACAACATACATACATACTTAATACCAAATTAATGTTAAGTAGAGGAAAAGTCTTGTACATTTCACATCCTAATCGTAGAATTTATTGACTTCCCATAATCCGAAATTGGTAAAATTCTAAATAAATATCTGCGATTAGTTTCATTTTAATTATGGGGACCACAAATATTTCTTATTAGATAAAAGTTCTATATTTGCCATAAAATTTATATGCTATAATATCATTTTTTTTTCATTCAAATTATTTCGGAAGGAGATTTGGAGAATAGGATTATGGCAAAAAAGTAATAACAAATAAATTAAATTATGGCAAAGAGTAATAAAATTATGGCAATTTGATCAAAAACCTAGTAAAATAGGCTTAAACGTCAAGTTATTTAAAATAATTTTTTTAGCAAGTTAGTTATGGCTCTTAAGATAAATAGATACGGTTGGTGGCTAAAATTGGTAAAAATTTAAATAAATATCTTCGATTAGTCTTATTTTAATTATGGTGACGTCAAATATTTCTTATTAGATAAAAGTTTATATGCTATAATGTTACTTTTTCTAAAATTTTATTTCCTTTTCATTTAAATTATTTTGAAATGGGATCTGAAATAGGAATATGCCAAAAAAGTAATCAAAAATAAATCAAATTATGCCAAAGAGTCATAAAATTATGGCAATCTGATCAAAAACCTTATGGGAGTATAATTTAAAAAAAAAAAAAACTAGTAAATTATTATTAGATCGTTTAAGGCTTAAATATCAAGTTACTTGAAATAATTTTATAGCAATTTTATGTTGTACAAATATAATGAGTCCAAAATTAAAGGAATAAAAATGTTAAAGCATTTTTTCCAGAATTGAATTTATTGTTTCTACGAATTAATTCTACTTAATTTTTTTAAGGTTTTTTTTTCATTTGGAATTTTTCGATGTCCTTAACCATAATAATATTAAAAAAAAAAAAAATCAGTTAAAATTATGTATTTCTTCATTGATGTCATCGAAATTCCAATTATCCATAAAAGTTGTTTGGTGTAATATTTTTGTGAACTTTGTTCTTTAACCATAAATAGAATTCCATGAAATTATTCTAAGTACGATAGACGTGTGTTGATAAATAAAAGAAAATATTAAAAACAAATATTTTTATACTTAAAATAGTAAAAATTATAAATACACAATTTATATAAATAAATATTTGTAATTTGAAAGGTATTTAGGTCAATTGAGTGAGTTATACAGCGCTAACTAATAAAATATGTGCAACAATGTATGAATGCATTTTTGTGGTTTCATGTGCACATTACCTAGTATTTATGTATGTATAGGTGCACTTCAGCTATATATAAGAGATTGACATGAATTATGCATGAAGTTATAGAATTTTTGTAGAAACATTTTTTTTTTATATATTATTTATTTTTAATTGCAATTAATGCTTATCGTACACAAGTACACACGTAAACTGATTGTTTTTTTTTAATTTTAATATTTAACATTACAAAATTTTAATTAACTAGTTAATTAGAAATATCAGAAAAGAAAAAAAAAATTAATTTACATAAGAAAACAATTTATATTTACTCATTAAATAGAATAATTAATTCAATGATATCGTGTTTTTAATATAGAAATTATTTCACTTAAACATTGCGCAGCAATTCAATATTAATTTTTACTTAAAAGGAAAAAAAACATAGAATAGTGCCTCAATTTAATTAATTAATTAAAAATGAAAGTATGTACATACATAATTTAAAAAAAAAAACACACACACATACACTCTACACATAGTTTATATGTAATTTTGTACGATGGAAGTCAACTGGAAATCGTTAAGCTTGTGGCGTTGAAAGAAAAAATTAATTACATTTCTTAATTATATAAAGAAAACATGAAACTAAAAATTTAAGGAAATTGTTCATATTTCTTTTTAAAGTTAAATAATCTTTGAAAGCAGCAATATTTAGAAAGATAATAATTGTTTAAAACTTAAGTAAAAGCATTCGCACGCAAAAAAAAAGAAAAGAAAAAGGAAAAACATCTGCTTAACATTTCCTGATAAAAACTATACTGATTTTTGTTGTTGTGAATTTTTTGACAATTTTTTTTCTCTTTAAATTCTAAAGAAAATATATTTAGATAATTCAAACAATGCAATCAACTTCCTTTGTTGCTTCATATTTTTGATCCTCGCCTCTGGCAAGGATACATTTTAAATGCCATTTTTGTCAAGTATATGTTTGGTTCACCCAATTTTTTTTTTTTTTTAATTTTTTTTGGAAACCGAAATAATTGAATGTAGTAGATTTTTGGATCGTCATTTAAATTTATAAGCATATACGTATATAGTACATACTTATAGATAGTAAGTATATTTTCATGAAAAATTATTTTTAATGGGAATTTTTTTTATATAGGTTTGGACTAAGAATATTTGTCACTTTTCAGAAGAAAAAAACTTTTTTTTCATAAGAACGGATTGATCGTGTCGTTTACACTAAAACAGATATTTAGTTTTTTCTCATCTTCTTCTTCACAATAGTAGAATTTTTGATCTCATCGTCGTTTATTTTTAAGATCATTAGATCCTTTAAGTTTTTCTTTTTCATTTTTAATATTCCCACAATAATGGAATCAATAATATTCATGAGCCGTCATTTTGAACCTTTTTACTTCAAAAAGGATGGTTCTTAAAGGGTTAACTTTTTCCAAAAATTTTATTCAGCAAAAAATCCTTTCAAAATTATATAAGTATTAAAAAAGTTTATAATTGCGTCATTTTTTAAAAAACCGCAGAAGAAACGGTTAAGATACGTTCAAGGAACAACCAATTTTTTTGATTTTCTTCCATCAAAATGAACTTTTTTTCAAAAAAATAATCATTGTGACATTTTGAACATGATGGGATCAATAATTCTCACGAATCGCCACTGCATTTATGATCCGTGGACATATGAATCATCCCAATACATTAGTAATAAATTCATTGTATAGTACTACACATAGAATTTTTGTTTACATTTTTTTTTTAATATCACGAAACCAGCACACAGCCTAATCATAATTCATATTTTTGAGACACATTCCCCTCTCATGTTATCTTAGTTTTTGTTTTGTTTTTTTTTTTTTTTTTCAGTTGAGATGCGCAATCAATTCACTCACATATCATTTTGTGTATGACTATGATTTGTATAGCATTTTTATATGTGACACGTAAGTATGCGACCCTTGTCTGACCTGCAAATATGTACGCGGTACACTACGACGCAACTGTAGAGAGAAAACGATTCATAACAATAAGCGGGCGTTAATTTTAATAAGAAAAAACTAAAGTCGTAAATTGTTTTTTTTTTTTTTGGTAGGCAAACAATAATATTTAAAGAGACTTGATGATCTTGAAGTGTAGCTTATTTTATCGCGAATGTATACACAAATTGGCTAGACTAATTTTTTATTTTTTTTTTGTATAATTCTCTATGACAAGGACAAGACAATTAAAAGCGCTCAAAAAGCTCAAAAACAAAACAAGGTTAATTCAATCAATAAGACAGATTATTTGTATTTTCCCGTCATAATTACCTCATTAAATTTGAAGATGAAAAAAAAAATACTTTTTTTTAATTTCCTCACAATTCACGAAAAATCCAAATGGTGACAATATTTTTATTTTTTTTTTATTTGTTACCGTGAGGTACTCTTTAATCAACTGTTAAATAATAGTAGAAAAAAATTCACTTGATCAAATGTATGATCAAGTGAATTGATAAAAAAAATTTTGTTATTGTTTTTTATCGATATTTTCACAAAAAAAAAAAAAATTGGTTTCCTTTCAACAGCAATACGTCAAATGTATGCATTGCGTCTGACGTACTATAAGCGCTAAATTGTCTAAATAGTGTTGGGTGTGTGTTGTGTTTACCTGATCTGTCAGGGGAAAATAAGATAATAAATAAAACGTATGTAGATTGGATAGTAGCCGGTGAAGCATAACAACAAAATAAAAATATCTTATTTGATGAAGGAAACAAACAAATATTTTGTATGTACATATATATATATATATATGGAAAACACGATTTTCTTTAAAATAATGGAAATTTGTGGCACATGGAAAAGACATTTGTTTAGCAAATAAATTTTGTACATGAAGATATTGTTTTTGTTTAGGAAATAGATTTGAAACTAATAAAGTTCTGAAGATAATTCGTGAGATAAATAATACGACCAGATGCGAATAAAAAAAAAACTTTCTTAATTATGTCGTATAAGATATTTTACAGTGACTTATATAAAGTGAGCAACACACACAGGGAATATTTTTGTTTAATTATTTAACGCCTAAATTTTAAAAAAATATGAAAATTAGACTTATAACAAATTTATGTTATGATTTTTGTATACACTGTAAAAAATAGTGCAAAAATATGAAAAAATCAATAAAGCTAAAGATTTTTTCACTTTTACTATGAAAACTAGACTTGTAGTAATTTTATGTTATGATTTTTATACACTACACTGTAAAAATAATGAAACAATCAATAGAGCTTAAGATTTTTTCACTTTTACTTAAATTTTTTATTAACAAAATGTTTGTAAAAATAATAAAACGGCAGTAACAATTTTTAAAAATAAAACTACATTTTGAATATTATAAAAAAAAACAACAAAAAACGACCAAAATTTATGGATTGCTTATTTCCTTCTATTTTTACATTTTTTAATGTAGGCCAAAATCAAAAAATTGATTTTTTCTTTTCTTAAATTGAGCAGATCATTTGTTATTCCCCATTTATCTTTTCAAATTTGACCTTTTCAACATCGTCTAGTTTGCAATTTGAATAATTTCTCATTTAAGACAATATCAAAATTTATTTTTAAATTTACATTTAATTGCTTGAGGCAATGTATTCAAACAATTTTCCCATTATTATCTAAATAAGTAGTATCACGCGACCAAAAATAGTACTACAAAATGCTGTCGCATACTAAATCATTCAAAAGCCACTATTCGTGTTATTTATAAACTGCAAAATTGTATTTCCATCGGAGTTTATTTTTAATTTTATTTACGGCTTCGGTTTTTACAAAAAAAAAAAAAAACAAAAATTAAATTATAAAAAAAATCTCATCGAAACATTAATTTTTTTTTTTTGGTGTGTACAACTATTTTTATATCCTTACCTATATGTGTGTAGTGTTAAAATACCTGAGATTTGTCTGTCCACTAGAATTAGAATTTAGAATTCGAACGTAATCGAAAATAGATTTTTCGGTACAGGGACACATTTTAATTCGGATAAATTTGGTGCCATGTGATAGTATTTTTTTTTTCTTTTGAGTGTTTAGTTAGTATATATAATGTATGTATGTGATTGAAGTAGTTATTTCCATTTAGAAGAAGACACAATGCCATGACGCTGGTCGCACATTTTAACAAAAATAAATAACAAAATTTCTGTCTGTCATGGTTTTTTGTTACACGCTTTTTATTTTTTTTTTCGTTAAAACGTTACTTAATCATGGGCCTCTTCTTTAGTATTAAATTTCAAGGACTTTTTGGCCTATGTAGGTAGTTACAATACAGTGTATGTATACAAAACGTGAAGCACACGCGGTATATCTTTGACCTAAATACAAAAAGAATCGATCTGTAGTGTTTCCTTCAGTCTAATAATATATATATATATGTACATATATTTACTAGTTATATTTATAGTTAGGTAGAGGGTATTAAAGGTAGAGTATACTACTCCGTTTATAATATATATGTAGTTAGACAAATATAACAATGAAATTATTGAATTTTTATTTAGAACATTTTCCGTGTACATGTAAATTCATATTATTATTAGGTGTATATGGAGTCCCCAATTTTAACGGCAATAATGTTCTTGAATTTGTTATTAAGTTTGATGGAGCTAATCAAGGATACCAGCGCTGTTGTTGGAGTTCGGTTTACCTTGGCGTGTCAAGTAAATTGGTAATGTTAGGTTTTAACAGCAATACATGGCTGGGATTAAGAATCGAAGCTAGACGTACAAAAAAAGTTTTTTTTTTTTTGGTTTTTTTTTGGAAAATCCAAATGAACATTAAGAACTCTCTAATGATTTCTCTGAATAGGTTCATTAAGAAGCTATCAGAGATCGTTAAATTGAAAGATATGCAAGAAAGCTTAGGTTTTCCAATTATAGCAGTAGACGCTCGAAATAGTGAACACGAATAAAACCAAGCCAGTTCACTATTTTCAGATTGTTTACTATTTCGGGAAAAGGAAAAAGGGAGTAAAAGTAGTTTCATATGTATGAAGAAACATCAAAAACGATCTAAAAATAAACCTGAAACTGTAATATTCGCTCGATTTTCTAAAAATAGACCAGAAACAGTACACGGGCTGAGATACCAGAAGTAGTCAAACGAATTTAGCTTGAAAATATGAAAAGAAAAAAAAGCTCACTATTTCGAGCTTCCATATAAAAAATAAATTTTTCATTATTTCTTCGGACGAATGTACACAAAATCTTCATTAAATATATAAAATAATTTATTGATTTCACCCATATTTTTTTAAGTGTATACTGTATCAATATTCTTAAGGTTTTTTAAAATAAAAATTGCGTTTTATCTATTGGGAATGTTAATGTTTTTATTTAAAATTAATTTTTATGTATTTTCAGTTTGTTCTCATAAATAAATAAAAAATACAAAACTCCTGAAAAACTAAAAAAGAAAAATCAAAATGAGGAAATCAAAAATGTTATTTTAACAGAAATTCGTAGTTTATTTTTGTGGATTAAGGGAAGGCTGACAAAAAAAAATAATTTTTTTAAGCAAAATTTTAAAAGTGCAAAGTACAAAAGAAAAATTCAAATGTCTCAGCTATTTTAAATACAAGACAAAGGCGTAGTATACCTAAATACTTATTTACATAAATATGTATACAAATAAAAAAAAAAAAAAATACAAAAATTATAATTGGCACAAAACGTTGATAAATTTCCAGTGAAACCTATATTTTGTTAATATAAACAAAAAAAAATCTTTATTTTTATCGAAACATTACGTAAACATCGATCAGACTACCGTAAACATCGATCTTCTTCGGAAAAAAAAAAAAAAAAAAAATCTTATTAGAATTTTATAGGCATACAAAACTATAAAAATAGCAATAATATTCAGTGCTTTGTGTTGTTGTTCTTTCAAGCGACAGGTCAAATAGGTTCATGGACATTTTTGCTCACATTTTAGAAATCATTGACTTCTTCTTCTTCTTCTTTTTCGTCTACAAATGATCGCGATTCTTTTGTTTGTTTTTTTTTTCTTTATTTTTGGACAATATTAGCCTTGCAAAACTTTCCAATCTAAATTTTAAATTGATCGTAATTTCTTTATTTATTTATTTATTTTTTTTTCGTCTTCTGTATAAAGTCTAAAGTCTAAATTATCATTTATTTTTTTGTTGTGTTGCTAATGTCGCCTAAATTACCTATACAAAAATTTTGTGTACAGATTGCAATATTTATCAAAAAAAGATCTCCCAAAAATAAATAAATAAATAAATACAAAAATTTAATGTAAACAAACAAAATATAAACAACACCCAACCATAAACCATCACCACTTATAATTCCATTTTTGTTGTTGTTGTTCAATTTACATTTAAGTGTAATTACACATTGGTATGAGATTATAGAAAGTAGATCGGTACCGATAGGTATGCAAAGTGCAATTTGTTTGATATGCCAATAAAATAATGTCAAATGACATTTATAAAAAAAAAAAAAAAAACTGGCTTTGAAGATATGATATCTGTATGTATGTGTTGTGACTTGTGATACTAGGAAAACTGCTAATGAAAAAAAAAAAAATAATAATGTAATTAAGGTCTTACAAAAATTACTCGCGTCGCTTTTACAATATCGCGACAATGAGGAAATTTTCTTTTATAAATATTTGACTTTGGTTTTGTTTTATGTGACGCAGTAGAATTTGTTTTTAATTATTTAATTGTGACAATATTTACCAGTATTTTTTGTAGTACACTCTTTCTTAATTAAGAAGTTGTTTTTTTTGCTACATATTAACAGAGAGATACATACAAGTAAAGAAAAAACAAAAACAAAAACAAAAAACAAAAAACATATGATAAACATATGGAGTTTTTTTTTAAAGTCAATTTAGTCACAATATATTGATAAACAACAATTTGTGTTAAATGTACATACTTGAAATAAAAAGAAAAAAAAATCAATGTCACCTTTACTGTTAATAACACATATGGATGCTGAACTAAAGTTTACCTATCAAATGCAAGGTCCCCTATTTTTCTATATTCCATACTCCGTGTTCTTTTTTGCATGGTTTTTTCTGGATCGTAACTACCATGTAAAAATAGAATTGGGTTTACTTTTATATTTGTTTACGGAAGTACTCCTTTCCCATCCATCTTAGAAGTTGTCGTGCCTGTCTAATTGATTTTCATCAAAATAGCTGAAATAGAATTATTCCAATTCAAATGTCAGCTATATGGAGCCTTAATCAAACCAGTGGCGACATATAGTTAAGAAACATGGATATTAGGGTGGGTCATTTTTGTGTAGAGATTTTTGGATTTGAATTTTTCCCGATCCCTAAGAGCGGAAAACTTGTATTATTGAGTATACAAAAAAATCATATTTAATGGTTCCGCGCCACGAGAAATTAAAATTAGGAAGCATTTGAGAAAATTATTGACAATATCGACGAATCCGTCGTAACTATCTGGCGAGGATTTTCTAATGAGATTCAAGCAGCAGAGAGAGTGGTGAAACTAGTCACAGAAACTTGGAACCAGTATGCGGTCATAATTAACGTAACAATGTTATAATAGGACAGCTCTTCCTGACTGTATGTTATAGACGGTATTTATTAAACACTTTGTCTTGATCATATCCGCTCTGCGTTTCATCCGTTCTTAACGTGGATCTGAGTATAGGTACCCGTCCTATAACACGGTTTCATTCTAACACGATAAGAAAATTGTGAAAATTCTCACATAACACGGTAGTTCTACAATACAGGTATCCCTCCTACAACACATTAAATAGGTTCCAAAATAAATACGTGTTGTACAAAACTGTGTTATAGAAGACTAAGAGCAAGTAATATACATTTTCGCTATTTTCTTATCGTGTTAGAGTGAAACTGTGTTGTAGGAGGAACACCTGTATTTGCTATTAGTCTCATACAACACGGAATTATGTTGGAACTTATTTACCGTGTTATATACCTGTAATATCTAAGTTCTGTTTGATTGCAGAATGTGCTTGTATTGTCAGAACAATTTGGTGCTTACATTCTATCAATTGCCATTTAGATCAGTGGTTCCAGACCGTAAATTTAGTTTTATTTTATTTCTATCGAACATATTATGTTATGCTTCCTGTAATTGTCCTGAATTTTGTAAAAACATTTTTTAGAAAATATCAAAATTAATTTTTATGATTTTTGCTCTATCAAGGAGAGAAATTACCGGCATATCTTTTCATCATTATAATGATGTTTCAAAAAACGATTTGTAATACAAAATGGACTTTGCTTATGAATGGCGAAATGAAAAGCTAATGGTTTTATGGAACAACAACAAAAAAATCTGGCCTTAATATTATGTTTTTCAAAGAAATCAGTCTATTTTTTGTGAAAGGCACCCTTACCCTTGCACAACTGTAACCAAAAAAAAAAAAGAAAAAAAAGAAAAAAATCTTTGCCTATATATAACAAACATAAGTAATGGCTTTGTTTACATTTTTTGTTATACCTTTTATCCTAACCATAATTTTGTTTGTATCTACTTAAATAGTTTTCTTGTATACTCCATTTCTAGAGAAAAATGTACGTTAAATAAAAAAAAAAAAATATTTTTTTTTCCATTTCTTTGAAAATCCTCAAAAAAAAATGGGAACACACACGCATACAGTAAAAAAAAATATAAACATATATAAATTTACCTTTGATTTGGTTCCTCGACTTTTGCTTCTTTGGGTGGATGAACTTATACCTAAAACCTTTAGCATAGCAGCAGCTGTCGCTAAAATTCTATCGGATGCACGCGACCGTCTCCTAATTCCGACAATTGTTTGTACAGAAAGTCTGTCTGGACTTTGAACTGGCGAAGACTGATGATTAGCGCAAGCCATCATCGTATGCATAAATGGGTTTTTTCATCCAAATACACATTACCACTACTAATGCACCAAACAAACGATAAATTTGCCTGGTAAAATAGTAGGAGAGTTGCAGTGTAGCGTATTTTCTTTTTTTTCTTTTTTTCTCTCACTCTGTGTGTGTATATGTGGCGCTGGGTGTGTACGTATTACGATATTAATAGTAAAAACAATGTTTTGATAGTAAATTGTATATTAATTCATAAACGGAACGAAATAAAAAAAAAAAAATTAAAAAATTGTAACTGTGCGTTTGAATGTATTGTTGTTGTTGTTTTTCTTTCGATTAATATTCACGCACACCAAAAAACAAAAAAACAAAACAAAACAAAAAACCAGAGAAATTGTATCGAAAAGATACTCTTAAATATCTTTTTGTTTCTTTTTTGTTGTTTTTTTTATTTTTTGTTTTGTTTACACTCCACTGACAATAAAGAGCCAAACAAGTTTATTAAAAAGTTCAGTTAACTGTTATTGAGTGTGAGAGTCAGAAATAAATTCAATACAAACTTTTTTTCTTTTTTTTTAAAAATAGAGTAAAAGTTAAAAAATTGTCTTTAAAATATTATTGTTTATTGTTCAAATGAAAAATAAAAACAGATTCTAACTCTAAAAAAAATGCACTATCACTGAGTAAAAAAAAAAAATTGTTGTGAAGTAAACTGACAACACGGAGCTTTTTTTTCCCTTCAAGATACAAACGTCCAAACACGATGAATCGTAAAATAAAACTAAAATCGTAAATTTGTGTAAAGCAAAATGGGAACACCACTGGCGGGAACCGTATTATTCACTGTACACATTGCATTCAAAAAGACTGTTCATGAGTATTTCTATAGTAAAATGAAACAGCATTATAATATACAACACTGTCTCATGGATTTGTTTAGGCATCATGGTCTCTCCCTTCCTTCTTCTTGGTTAACGGATGGATAATATATATATATATATATATATAATGTTCATATAATACTTTTGAAGAAAATAAGAGGCATAGAGTACACACTGCCACTGCTACTTCTAATGCTGCTGCTGCTGCTGTTGTTGTTGCTGTTTTGGTGCTGGTGCTGCTGCTGATGCGACGGCGACCTAGCTTGTGGGCTTTGAACTCTAGGATTATATATATATATATATGTATGTACAACAGGAATACTCTCTTACTATACTATTGACACCAACACAATCAAATATCACTCCCGTTTTACAAACGCGCCAAATGCAGTCGCAGCACCAGAATGGAATTGAAGCAGAAGAAATTTTCACGAAATATTTTTCATTTTATTTTTTTTTGTTTATTTTTATTTTTACTTTTTTTTTTTTTTTTTTTTTTTTTTTTTTTTTTTTTGTTTTTTTTGGGTGCTTGTAATGTTTTTTTTTGTTCTCTATTTTTTTTAGTAGGGAAGGATTAATATTTTTTTTTAA
>JANSTT010024491.1:0-14484 GCA_026745375.1 Platyura marginata | reverse complement strand
TAAGTAATTTTCACGAAGTTTTTTTCTTTTTTTTTTTTTTTTTTTTTTTTTTTTTTTTCTTTTTTTTTTTTTTTTTTTTTTTTCATGTAGCCAATGGCATATTCAGGGACAAGGAAAGAATTATTGAACGACACAATATTCTGAAGCAGGAAAGCATTAATATCATGTTGAAAAATATACGATTCTGTGCAATGATTGCCATATTTTCCAGCCCCAACAAAACCAAAACTAACTATTTTCCATATATGTGCAGGCAGGGGATATATACTCTCTTCTTGTCTACATACATATATATATATAGATTTTGTATATTCCCGCTTTTCCCATACTTTTTCCCACACTCTCGGCTACTGAACTGTGTTGTATAGTACGATATGGATGGGTTGTTATACGAACGAACCAGCCATAGTGTAGTATATATAAAATACGCTATGGCGCTGATATACGGGAATTATTTGCAATATGGAATAGAGGTATAAAGAGAGGTTTGTAGATACATATATCTGTAGTATACACACAACGGCATTGTACTATACTCCATCCATAGATATATATATATATATAAAGGATAAAGTCTGAGAAGTAGACAGAACAGGGGTTTGGCAGAGTGGAGTGACCTGAAATAACTTTAATAAAACATACTATAGATGAGTTTATGTACCCAAAAAGCTTAGCAGCAGCATTTTAGCCGTCTGGAAATTGTAAATTCTTAAACTGGATGAAAAGTAGTATTTTGGCTATGACACGATGCGATGTCAAGTATTAAGTAAAAAAGAACGACTAGATAGTGATATAGGGAAAGAAGAATAGCAAACAAAATAAAAGAAGCGACGGTCAAAGAGGAGGAGAAGGAAACATAAGAAAAGTCAAAGGCATTTACG
The DNA here is from genome assembly GCA_026745375.1 of Platyura marginata. NCBI lineage: Eukaryota > Metazoa > Arthropoda > Insecta > Diptera > Keroplatidae > Platyura > Platyura marginata. The sequence goes on along the minus strand of JANSTT010024491.1, from coordinate 13,603 downwards.
AAAAAACATTTATCGACAATGTTTTGATTATATATATATATATATATATATGTGGAACATTTTCATGAAGGCATGCAGCATTCAATAAAATATGTATGCCAGTACAAAGACACCGTCTCGAGTCTTTCGAATCTCTAACATCTTGACGAGATGAAAATAGACATGGTTTGTCCATCTCAGGTATATACACATAAGTCTGTTAAATCATGTATATAGTAGACAGAGACTGTGTTTTGTGTAAATAAATAGGATTTTGGTCATGTTTCTTAATTGTCTCATGGGAAATTATTTTGTTGGCTTTAGTTTTGGAATTATTGGAATTAAACTGATTTTTTTTTCCTTTGAAGAAAATTTGGAATAAATTCTGTTTGTTCATTAGCAATTTAAAGGTAATTTTTTTTTTTCAAAATCCCCTTTCTGAAATTGTAAATTGTAAACTCCACAACTCCTCGCCATATCTGTCGTGATTCTCAGTCATCGCGTCAATTTATTCGAGGCTTTTGTGGAGTTTTCTTGAACTAACTTTTTTTAAGAGGAGGGTTTGGAGGGTTTAAATCATTTATTCCAACTGTCAAAAACTCCACAAATTCTCATACTTCAGATGTTTTTTCTAACATTTGAAATGTTACCTTCATAGAATCGGCAAATTTCAGTTTAAAGTGGAATCCAAACCACTCGGCACAAAAGCTCAATCTCTGTATAACTTCAAAGAACGCAATCAAAATGAATTTTTCAATTAAAATTCATCATAAAAAAACACCACAGTAAATTCATACTCAATTCTGGAACTGATAACAATTCTATTTACCAAATTACATTGGTTTTTTTTTGTCTGTCTAATTTTTTTCTTAGATTTCAATATTAATTTTAGATAACGAATTGAAAAAAAACAACAAAAAAACTGAACTGTGGCATGATGTCTACGCACCGGAATGAATTTATTTTTGAGAAATTTACAATACCCAAAAAAAAAAGAAATAAGAAAAAAAAAAGCGGAAAGATAAGAGCCGCCTACTCAGTAAATGTAAGTTCAATATTCACATGGTTGAACAGCCAGACTGATTGAAAAAAAATTACAACAACAAACTCATGCAAAATAAACCAAAACAATTTCTTCCTACTTGGACTTAATTTTTTTTTTTTTTTTTTTAGTTTTAATTTGAATTGGTTTTCGTGTAGAGTAGAAAATTTACAGTTCGTACATGCTCAAGTACATAAATTGTGCTGGGCTGCACAAATGAATTTCTTATATGTATGTATGTATATGTTTTAAAGTGCATCAATTCTAAAAAAGCAAAAAAAAAAGTCTTAAAGGATTTTCAATTAAGTTTATTCTAATAATGGATCCATCTTTGGAATTTTTTGGAATGAATCCAAGAGACATCACAATTATTTCAGAAATCTTATATTTATAGTGAACTCTAACTATAGCTGATGTTTTACAATAAAATCTTATTACATTGGTCTTATTAATAAATGATTGGAAGCGTACTTTAAAGTTAAATTGGCTTTTACTTTTACTGACTTTTGACTTTTGACTTTGATAGGAGTGTGATTTATATATGAATTACTTACACCTGGGGCCTTACTTAGATCTATTTTTATAATGCTTCAGTTACATTTATCTTAATTGATCTGACGATCTCTTTTTTTGTGGCAAAATGCAGCAATTGAGTAAAGTGTTTTTTTTTCTCGAAAACCTTACAAATGCTCACATTTCACCGCTGATTAAGCATTAAGACTATTTTTAAGTGCAACCCAACCACCCGAACTCAGATTCAAATCAATATACCAGAGAAAAACGTTTCATGTTTCACTCCGCCATTGGATTTGTACCCGGGACCTCCCGCTCTAAAGACAACCACTCAATCCAGTTATAAGTACTATAGATCGAATATAGACTCAAGTAAAATTTTCTTAGATTTATCTTTATACGAGAAAATATACTCAGCAGAAATAAAGATAAATAAAATAAAAATGAAAATAAGGAATAAATATAAAATATTAAAAATTTAAAAAAAAAATATAATATAAAAAATAAAACATAAAACATAAAGTATATATGTAATATAAAAAATATACTCAGCAGAAAAAAGATAAGTAAAATAAAAATGAAAGTAAGAGAAAATATAAAATAAAAAATATTAAATATAACACCCAGACCAAAAAAATGTATCCATTAGTGCATATTCATATTTCACCCACAGCCTTTACTCCATTAGCATTCCAACAGATTTTCCAGCCTATTTTTATTGATTTTCTCCATAAATATGCCTATACCTACACCTATTCTTATATACATATAATATACTATAAGATCCATATCTTTCAACAGTATAAAAACTTAATTGAGCAATAAAAGAAAGAAAATTAATCAAAAGAGATTTAACTTCTGTTAAATCACATTTCTCCGAAACCAATTAGATATCATCAACGACAAAGCAAAATTTCCAAAGTCAAACATTTAAAATCATCAGACAGAAGATACAGACAGAGAGACAGAGGAGTGTGTTCAACGACTTTTCGATATACGCAACCGAGATGAAAAAAAAAAAATCTATTTGACAAGGAAACTAAATTATAAATATATATATATATGTATGTATGTATGTATGTATATACCATATATAAATATAATAACGAGACAGCCTAGCAAAGCATCCCTAAAATATGTTTGCAGACAGAAAACCAACATAAAATGAGAGAAGCGTGTCTGGACCTTACCAGTAAAATCTACAACAAAATTCAACAACCCCCGAAAAATGTATGATGGAAAAAATAAAAAAAATAAATAAAGCACAAGAGCGCCTCCTAAATGATGCATTGAACTGACATATACTTGCGCGCCAAAAATTTTTCTTGTTTATATACATTCGAGATTGGAACGCGGGAAAACCTGCTCGTGTTAACTCCATGCATTTAAGGTATAAAACGATGATCATGGATATGGGCTTGGGTTCGACGATTTCGTTTATTATTTTATGGGTTTTTAGAAGACTTGTATAGAAGAAGAGACACATGTAAACACATAAAATCTATAGACAGACATTGCAAACCATAGCCATGCCATGCTCTCCAGCTATAATACACCACACACCATGCCGCAATGTTTTGGTTAAAAGGGAAATAGAAGAGCGTTGCCCTTTCGGGTGCGTTCGTATGCGTGTAGACAGACTGTATATGAAACGTCAAACATATATATATATATATTATATATGTACATACAATACGTAGTTATACGGTTTTTATGTTCCTTCACAAAATTTTACCCTAACCAGACACATTATAATATAATAATAATATAAAATGGGCATTGTGTAGGGTATCAAATTTGCAATACTATATACATACATACAGATAAAGGTACAACAATTCATGTAGTCGGTAACCTAATAAATTTGGTAAAGTCCAAAGCCCTTACCTCTGTCGGAGAGGGTAATGTAAAGTTTGGATTATATAGATTTGCAAAATGTTTATAAATAAGGAGTTTTACTTTGGCGATAAAGTTTTCTTTATGGCGATCATATTGGGGACATCACATAAATATATCTACCCGAAAAAGGACCTTTTGTGGTTGAGATTATAGGGATAAATTGGATAATTGGACATTTTTAAAAACAAACAATGTTTTTTTTTTTATTTGTGAATATTAAGAGTTCTCCTACTTCTGTCATTTGGTTTAGTTACAATTTTCTTTTTTTTTTAAATTTTTATATCAAAAATAAAAATGCATAAAAAAAAATAAATTAAAAAAAAGCATTAACTATCTACCATACAGCGGCCACCTGTCATTTACGATCTACCACCTGTCATCATCTACCACCTGTCAATTTATTTCTTTTTAATTTGTACATACGTTTATATTCTTTTGATAATGCCTTTCGGGTCGGTACAATGCACTTTAATGTCTGCTTCTTGTTCGGATTTGGGTTCAATATATTTTGTACGTTCAAGTGTGCTTCTTCTACACACGATATTGTAAATAAGCCAATGCCGATGCTGCGATTGGGCTGCTCAGTACGTACATAATGAAAGGTTATATTATGTAAGTTCTAAATAAAAATGTTTCCCCTGTTTTCAATTAAAAGTGGAAAATATATTTTAAAAAATTAAAATAGTTTGAACACAAATTTTCTCAAAGAAATATTCAAACATTTATTCAATATTGAATCATTTGTGATTTTAGCGAAATATAAGAAATTTTCTCATTCCGTTATTTTAATAGAAAAAAAGATTTCTAATATTAACAAAAAAAAAAAAAAAACTTTCCCAAGCGTCATTATTCCAGCTGATGTTGCCAGATGCATACAGGAACTTTGTAATTTATTCAATTTTATATCAATAAATTTAATTTAAAAAAAAAAATAAAAAAATTTCCGGTTAAAGATGGGTTTTGTGCATTTCAGTGATAATTATGCATATGGAATTGCATAGTGACATTTAATTATATACAAGCAGACAATTTTAGATGCAACAACGATCATCAATGAATATGATCATGTGCAGAGAAGATCTTTAGGTCATGGACTTATACATATGCAATATTATGTTAAATATTTATGTTTTGTTTATTAGATAAAATATATCTACAGTAAAACCAATTTAAAGTGACCAGTAATAATACTAAATATTTTAAGAGTAAATTAAACCTTAATTCTACCAAGATATTTTATAACAATATCGGACAAGTCCAGAAGATTGATTTACTTGAGTTTTTTTTACTTCCTGAACACTTCAACTGCCAGACGATCGTCGTATGTAAATCGAACATCTAAACAGTTTTTTTGCCAGTTCTTTAAAAAGTGACATAATTTTGAACTTCTATTTTTGTATAATTTTAAATTTCCACCATTTTTTGCCAAATAAATTTTTTGAAAAAAGTTAAACCTTTAAGGGGTCTAAACATGAAAGCATAAGTCAATAATTCTCACGAGCCCCCACTGTAAGATTAAATATTTCTTTTGACCCCGACAACATATCAAATATATACGCCGTAGTTAAAGTGTTAAAAAAGTCCCAAATAGTTAGATCACCAACTAAAATTTCGAATAATGATAAGGAATATTTTATGGCGGCACGCAGCACCTCATTATGTATGTGCTAAATTCAATGTCCGCAACTGTAGGTACCACCTCGGTTATTAATTATTAGTAATCAATCAATAAAAGATAAAACACACAAAACGTATAAAAAACAAACAAACAAACAAAAAAAAAGCAACAATTTTATGATAAAATCGTTAAACAAAATTGTATGAATGAATGAAATTGTGATTGAATGAAGACGAAAAAAAACGGTTATTGAACGTATATTTATGGTAATCGAAAACCGGAAAGTTATCAAAAACAATAATAAAATGTTATCCCCACCACCATTTATTATTCTGCTGGTTGTCTGAAAATTCCGTATCTAAATAATTTAAATACAATTTATCAACATAACAAACAATGACATAAAAATGGAAATTAGCCATTTTGATTGGTCGTCTAAGAGTCGTATATTGATGGTTGGAATAACTGGTTGATGTTAAAATCATTTTTATATTAGCAAACGAAGAGTCAAATCAATTTTGTTATATTACCCGTGAACGCACTAATAATATCGATAAAAATTGAATGAATATAATTTAATTCCACGTAACAACCCCATACCCGATTTTCAAATCAACTATTTCATTGGGCAAAAGTTTATTATACGATAAGGGATCGATAGGTCTTTCTAACCAACGTTTGTTTGGATTGTTTGAGGCGCACAGTCCTGTTTGGAGCGCGGGAGGGGCTTTAAAGTTAAAAAATAAAATTCATGGGAGAAGGGGGAAACATTTTTTAGCACGGTTAATTGTACATCCTATAACCACTAAAAAGGAAGAGAAGTCCGTATAATCACCATTCAGCCTTTGATCGACTTGAACGAAGTATGGTTTCATTGTTATATGATAATTAAGACAGTATTTTACGTATATTCTATTTCTAGCCTGCTACACCATCCGACATGAGGAAGTCTCACAGATTTTTTTTGTTTTTTTTTTCTTTTCAATCGGATTTTCTCATTTTCATCCATGATATCAGGCTATCATCGACCAGATTCAATAAAAATGATTTGCATATAAAACAAATTAAAATGTCTTAAAAATGTCTTAAAAGTAATTTTTTTTTGAAATATTTAAAATATTTTTCATTTTCTTTGATGAGTTATAAGATCGCAACAAATTCTTTATGATATATATGTACAATGTACATACATACCACACCAAATCATACATTTAATGGAGTCATTGACATTAAGTATTGCCATGTGCGCTACAAAGTATTTTCGTACCAATTTTATATACCTACCTGAAAACAAAGCCTATAATACTCTAGCATCATGAGTGTGTCTATAACCCGCCCGAACAATTTTAATATAAAAATGGCGAAGCTCAAGGTTAATTGCCATCAAGGTCAATAACCAAACACTGTACTGTGACTCATTAAAAATAAAAAAAAAAAAAAAAAAAATCGTCGAACAAAATAAAAAGTATTATCTTTCATTTTAATATACATAGAGGAGGCTATAAAACTTTAACACTCATCAACAAATTATTTATACCGAGAAATCCAAAAATCAACATCATTACAATTCCGTTGAGCTTTGGCGTTTTCGTGTTTGGCGCGCATATTATGTGGTGGCTCAACCGACAAAATAAAATCCCAAACGTCGGCATATTCCACCCGAAAGGCCATTAAACCAAAAAAAAAAAAAAAAATATTCTTGATTGCTTTTCGGTGGAAATCTATTTATTAGCTTGGCCCTGCCACACACTCGACTCTCCATAATAATAAATAATAATAAGCGATCGTTGGTAAACAATATTTAATTTTTTATTTTTTTTATTTTTTTTTTTTTTGGGAGTCATGTACCAGGACCATGAGAGATCGTATTGAATTTCACTATTGTTGTAATGGCGGGCGGGGGGACTCTGAGTATGCTGTCGAATCTATAGTACAAGAAAAAAAAAAGACCGAAGACCTTGTCTTGTCTCTAGCCTCTTACTCTTATGTGTGTACAAATACCCAATAAGAATAATGGCACAAGAGAAGAAGAAGTGTTGTTTGGTATGGGATATGGAGTGTATTGTGTAAATGTCTGTTGAATGAAAACGACAACGAAAAAAGGCGCGCATATGCGTCAAAAGCTTTTTTTTTTTTTTTAAATAAAAAGTCTAGACCTTTATGTATATACTTATTTATGGGAAAAGATGGCGAGGGTTCTTTGTCCGAATTTATTGACCTTGTTTTTTTTTCTGATGATGTGAACTTAATTGGGTTATATTTGTAGTGTGTGTAGAGGGAATGGATGGAAATAAAAATGAAGGAAAAAAATGGTGACAAACGAGTTCGCTTATTATTGAAGCGTGTACTCTATCAACTCAATATACAAATTGTGGTTGTTTAATTGGTATTGAAGTGAGGTAGATGTCTGGTAAGGAAATTCATGATTACAGTGTTAGGCTATGTCCGTGCCTTGGAAAAACAAAAATTTGAACATTACTGGGGTGTTAAAATTTCGGGTTTTTGGTACCAGTTTCTAATTAAAATTAGATTCAGAGATGTTAACTAGTTTTTTTTTCTTTTTTTAAATGGATTGAAAACGTTCAGATTATCAGTCTTAACAGAAAATTTATATAATTCGGAAAAAAAATATTTTTTGTTAAGGTTTTCTCAATTTTCCATTATATATCCCTTAGATTTTCGATAAAAGGTCCTTAAAAAAATTATATCTACAAAACTAATTGTTCGGAGAACTTTTCTGTTCTAGGTAGACAATTCGAATATCTATCAGAAAAAAAAAATATTTGACCGGCCGTCCATCGATATGGTCAGACATTTCCGTAGAAAATAGATTAAAAAACATCGGATCAGGTAAAGATTTTTAAAAAATCAGGGAATTGAAGTTTTCTCCCAAGACTAAATGTAAATTATAGTTGAGAAGTGTACGAATCCAACGTTGTACAAAAGTCGGGGGTTTTATGTCGTTTAGTATTTATTTTGAATTTTCCAAAATGAAATTTTACTTTTTTATGGGAATTTAAGCCATTTTTAGGCGTTGCATAGTAAATGTGTGGAAATAAATGTGAAATTCTATACAAATCACTTGAAATCTTCACAAATCGATTGAAAACGTTACGATCAAATTTATGGTATACTCAATAAAAAAAAAATGTTTTGTTCACATTTTTCCAATTTGCCCTTTCACATCCCTTAGATTTTCCTTAAAAAATGCATATCATCTAAACTAAAAAAAAAAACCCATTTCTAAGCAATTTTAAAACATTTCGCTCAATGTCGGTAATAATTTAAAAAAAATATACATAAGTTATTATAATACCATGAAACACGCCATCAAAAAAAAAAAAAAACGTTACCTCAATCAAGACTATATTACGACCGGACGTTCTTTATGCTAAAATGACTTACATAAATATAAATTGTAATTTTTTTCCATGGCAGGAACAAAATTCGTTTACTAATTTAATTACATTTAAAAATAAATATTCTCATATTTTGTAAAATAGCGTAAAAATCCGATAATAAAATAAAACATGGTTTCCCAGTAAACTTTATCACTTAAAGACTAAAATATATTAAAAAATGAATAATAACAAAAAAAAAAAAAAAAAATTGTTCACTTCACAGGAATGGGATAGACACAAAAAAATAAAAATATTATTTTAGCTCGTAGACGCATTTGTCAATTTTATCGTCCAATTTATGTAACAAATATGTCAACAATGTGTATTATATAACACAAACACATTATGATAATTATTGTCTGGGCTTATAGCATAATATATATATATATATAGTGTGAAAGGACATTAGAGCACAATTTTACGAGCATTAAGAGATTATGTCCATTTAGCTTTTGTTTACTTTCATTCTCATCAGTGATAGTTGATCAAAAATATGGTGTTGATTCTTGATATGGTTAGGATATTGATTTAATAATTTTAGTTTGCTCTGTAATGTTTAATATAGAAAATGACGTTACAAATATGTTTCACTAGCGATATGTTGTCCAATTTTATGTATGTATGTATTTGTATATACATATGTATGTGCAAACAAGATTCAATATTTAGTAGAGTAATTGTATGGATAATGTGTATTGTAATGTATGGATGTAAACCTATATTTGTAGTTTGTTGTTAACCTCAAAATAGATTTAAGCACGATTATTAGTGCTCAATTTGCATAATTGTATCTTAAAATTGTTAGAATTAGATATAGGGGTGCCATGTTAATTTTATTTTTAAAATGGCGCCGAATTCTAAAATGGCTACTGAAGCGACGAAAAAAATGCTGATCTCTGCGATTCAAGACAGATTTTTGTGGAAGAAAAAACTGTTTTTTCGATCAAATTTTTTCGAGATTTTCAAAAATGAATCCTAGGCAGCAGAGTTCGACGATCCCGTGGGACATGTTTGGATGCAGTTGATTCGGACCTAAGAGCTATCCGTATTACTAGTTAGAGGGCGTTGGCGTGGAATAGAACTGATTGGAGAATGAGGCGCTTAGACTGAAAATCGGTTGTAGTGCTACATAAGATGAAAAAGAAGAAGAACCCCAGGTAGCAATAATAGGTTGTTTTTTTGAAAAATAGACAAGAAAAAAGTAAGTTTGAATAGAATTGGAAATTTATTGTTTTTTTTTTTTTGGAGTGTTCTTGTGTAATATCTTTCCATCACCTTTGTTCAAAAATATCAATTTTTTTTGGCATTCATAATGCAACCTATACAAAACTATTGTCATTGTTGCTGCAAAATTATATCATAAACGAATCTTTAACATCATCTTTCATATATTTTATATATATTTTTAAATTAAATAAAATTTCCAGCATTTTGAACAAAATTCAAATTCATTCACAATACACATTCATATATCAATACATTCATATAATATAAGTGTGTAAACCTAACCCACACAGATATTCCTATTAGATGCATTCCTCATCGTTCAATCTTTTATTATTTATTTTTGAATCGCAGAACTGCAAGAACAAAGATAAACCTTTTTTTTCCTCCTCTTCTTCTTCTCGTATAGTTCACTGAACGGAAGAAGACATGTAAAATGCTTTACTGCGGAATGTTGATGAAGTGATGATGTATACGAGGAGGGTATAGCATGAATTCTATATAGAACATTTATCGAGATATGTATTTGAAGAATCGATCGATAGGAAATGTCTTTTATACATGTATAGTATGTGTATAGGATGGGAGAAAAAGAATGGTAGGTATATACGTATAATTTCGATGCACAAAATAAAATGGAAGGGATTTGGGTAAAAAATGTTTAATATTTTTAGAATCAATTTTTTTTTTAAAAATTACTATTTTCGATCAAAAAATTACTCTTTTTGATAAAAAAATAACAAAAATAATTTTTAATGATAAAAAAAAAACGTCACTGTTTTTTCTAGAAAAAAACACATTGTTATTCCAAGCATTATGCAATTGTATCAGATCAGCAAAATTGCTATAGAATAAATATAAAATAATGAAATGTTCCCTTAGGACTGCAAAAAAAAAAAGGGGAAAAACGTTGTCACATACTATAATCCGTTTTTGCATGTTTTGTATTAATAATCCATTCATTCATTTTTAATAACATTCTTTCACTCATAAATCAATTTTCAGCTGACTCTATCCGTCGATAAAATATTTTGTGCACGATTTGTATCGTTTTTTTTTTTTGTTTTTTTGGTTTTAATGTTCATCAAATTATTGATGTGCATATGTGCATATGTAAATTTTGATTTTGAAATATAGTATAATCGTTTCCCAAAAAAAAAACAACAAAAAAACAACACATTACTTGAAAAAACTTTAATTCAAAAATTAAAAATTTCAAAAATCTATTTCTATAATTTCAAAAAAAATTCTCAAAATATATCATCTGTAATAAAAATTATAAAATAATCGCCGCGTAACTTTTTATGTTCAGAACAGTGTTTTTAAAAAATAAGTATTTTTTAATTGGACAATAAGTTGAATTTCTCAAAAAAAAAAAACCATTATGTAAAATACATGAAATTTTAGAAGAACTTAAACAAAAGACAAATATTTAGTTACATTAATTTTGCTATTATGCTAATGTTTCGTTGAAAAATCTTTTAAACAAAACGATCCTCGGAAAAGCTAATTTCTTATGTTTCTTGGAATTCAATTGAGAAATTGTTCAACCAACAACATGAATATTTCTTAATTAATTTTTTTTTTTATTATTAAATTTATCAGTTGATGTAAAATTAATATTATTTTAAATTGTACTTTATTTTCGTAATTTTGAGAAAATTAAACTTTAATAATCGGGATGCGCACGTTAGAACAAAAATTAAGGGGGAGGGAATTGTTATGAACGCCAAAATTATGTTTACATTTTTCTTTAAATTAACCCTAATAAAGACGGAAAATAATGTTTTAACACAAATTAACCTTAAGAGAAATTTAATTCAAACAAATTACGGTTTTCCTACGGGAATTTCTTTCAAAACCAAAAACTCAATCCACACGATAATTTTTGTTGTTTTTTTTTTGTTTTTGCCACATAAAATTAAAATATAAATGATCATTTCAAAAGGGAACAAGTTGTTACTTATATTTTAGAATTTTGATAAAACTTGTTAAACAATTTTATTATAGCTCATAATGCTTTGCCATAACCATCAATTCAAATCGTAAAATGTCTAGTCTAGTATGCATATAATAGCGAATAGCGGGGGATAGGATTGTAAAAATTGTAAACAAAATGTTTAAGTTGAAAGTAAATTTTTCTTTGTCTTTTTTTTTTATATAATGTGGAAACAAAAAACAACAAAACAAAAAATGATTAAAATGTTATTTTATGGAAAATAATATAAAATTATTAAAGATTGCTACATTGTTGCGTTGTCATATACTCATGTTATAGAAGGTGTTAACATTTCTTATTCCCACAAGACACGTTTTTGTCACACAATAAAAGTTTCATATTGCTCTTACCTTTAGACAAAAGTACAATTATATTCGTATAATAGTTCAGAGATGTATTGTGCAATATAATGTATGTACGTAGAAGAACCCCAGAGCCACAAGTACAAATGGAACGTTGAGTTTCTTAATAAAAGATTGTCACAATTTAATAAAAATACAAACTCCTTGGTGCAATATTAAATCAGCCCCGATGCCAATGGGGTCATTTCACCATACATATAATGTTTGTAACTAAATACGATCCTGAACTATTACTCTACACTAATCATACTTTGTTTATATGTTGTACATACAGGTAAGACATGAATTACATTGTAAGAGAATATGCTTGTCTATTACACTACATAATGTCATTGCTGTTGGTATTTACACCTTTACACAATGTATTCCCATGGTTGGCAAAGAAGGAAATAACAATTTTTTTTTTCCTGAACATAGAAACGTGTGCAGCATTGTGTTTCCATGTAATTGACTCCGGAAAAACTTCTATTTATAGGAAATAATATTTTTCGAGTAGGTTGAACCTTGAAAATTATATAAAAAAAAATAAAATTTAATTGGATTTTTATATATTTTTTTACTTTAACTTAATTTTTCACAATGAAAACATTCCAAAAATTAATTTATCTATATTTTTACGAAAAAGCATTTCCATTTCCCTCACAAATTAGCCCTAACTCATGAAAATCGATTTGACGCTTTCGAAGTTATGATTTTTCGAAGTTTACATGACAATTGAAAATAATAAGAAAACAAATTCTTCTACAACTTTTTTTTAAATCAAAACTACCATATTTAAAAAGTTTTATTGATTATTAAAAAAAAAAAAAAAAAAATCCTTCATCTATAATTAACCAAGGTATGCTGAATTGCATATAGCACAAAATACTTCTAAGTGCTGTTCTAATATTTATTGTGATTTACGTTTTTTCACTATGTACACCTACCGCGGATAACCAAAAATGTGTTATAGAAAAATTAAATAATCTGATGACGAAACACAATTGTTTTCGATTAATGGGTTGCCGTTTGATCAATCAATGGAAAAATTGTAAAAATTCAACACCGGATGTCCATTAACTGATTACACCATTTTATTATTATTATTATTATTATTGTTATTATGGTACGAGTACGAGTACGTCATTTTCATTCACAAAATTCAATTTAAAATATTCTACTATCATTATCCATATCAGAAAAAAAAAACTTTTATTCTATTATTATCGAATGTAAACAAAACTGAAGACTTATTTTTTTTTTTATATATATTTTTAGTGTAACAATTGCTCGTATATATACAAACATATCCATTCACACTTGGGTGTATGTACATATTATGTGATGTACGTATGTACACAGAGTAAAACGTACATAAAACGATATCAAAAACCATTCATATATTCTTTGGAAATACGTTTGACCTCATAATATAAGGTCAATGTGATTTTTTCTCATAAATGTATTATTATTATTATATATATTTTCATACAACAATAATAATAATATAATACGAAAAAAAAAATCAAATGTTATTCGAAAGAAATACACAAATGATACGTCGTGAGTTGTACGTGTTTACAATAT
>JANSTT010024480.1:0-37862 GCA_026745375.1 Platyura marginata | reverse complement strand
TATGGAAAAAAGGTTATACAGTTTTAAATGACATAAGTTAATTTAAAAAAACCAAAATTACATTTTTGACCATATTTTTAAAACTAAAAGTGATATGAAAGTTTAAAAAATCGGAAATTAAAGGTAATTTTTTTTCTAAATCAGCTGTATGTAAAAATTTACTAAATCAGCTGTATCTAAAAATTTACGCCTAATTGCACTTAAGTTGTTTTAACTTGAGACCACAGATATATAAAGTAACATATTAACTTTCATATATTCATTATATTAATTAATATGATATAAAAGTAAACTTAAATAAGTTCTAGGTACCCTTCAATAGATAAATTATTTCCCACTCAGATGCTCTTAGATTTTCCCTGTTTTAATTTGTCATTTTTATATTAGAATATAATTATTTTAATGAAATGATATACATAAATTCTTGCAGTATAGACTTTAGGCTTAAGATCTACATAATTATCTAAAAATTCAACAAATTCTTTTAAACGGAGATATTCTTTTATATGGTGCTAAAACATTTTCTTAAGCGTCAACTTTTTAAGAAAACATTTTTATTTTATTTTTAGAGTTAAGTAAAATTTTTAAAACCCATCTTTAGTAATAAGAAAGCTCGAAAGCTATTGTCAATTGTCACTTTTAGATTAATAAATGTTCACGAATGACAGACACATTGTCGATAAATACTTAGTTGAAATGTTATTTTAAGATTTAATATTTAATACGATATGTATTATATGCAGAGGCAGATACATAAATATGTCATTTCCAAAGACATTTGTAAAAAATTTCCATGACGAAGAAAGTGTTCTTAAAATGAAATACACACCACTTGGCAATACCGGACTAAATGTATCTAAAATATCAATAGGAGGTGGTGTTTTTAGCCAATATTATGGGTTTGTATTGTATATTTATGTATTAACTATACATAAATTCATTTATTCATTTATATTTATTGGTACACAGAACTTTAGATCAAACAAAAGCAATTGAAGCCATCCAACTGGCTATTCGAAAAGGAATCAATTATATAGATACAGCTCCATGGTATGGTCAAGGTAAATCAGAAGAAACATTAGGACTGGCACTTAAAGATATTCCAAGAAATGCATATTACATTGGAACAAAAGTCGGACGCTATGAATTGACATTGGAGAAAATGTTTGATTTTAGTGCAACGAAAACAAGAGAAAGCATTGACAAAAGCTTAGCACTACTGGGATTAGACTATGTTGATATCATTCAGGTTGAAAGCTTTGTTCTTAAAATTAAATTAATTGATATTGTCTAAATTTAGGTACATGATATTGAATTTGCTCCCAGTATTGATTATGTACTCAAGGAAACTCTGCCAATCCTTGAACAAATAAAAAGCGAAGGTAAAGCCAAATATATTGGAGTAACTGGTTATCCATTGAGCAGTTTAAGAGATGCTATAAATGCAGCTCCCGGTTGCTATGACGTATTTTTTTAAGAAGAAATACCATTGGAGTACAATTTAAAATAATTTTTTTTTATTTTTTTTAGATTGTATTGACATACGCCAGATATTGTCTCATTGATGATACATTAATAAAATTCTTACCATTTTTTAAAGTATATTCAGTTATTTTGAAAGAAAACCACGTAATGATGCATTAAAATTAATATAGACAAATAATATTGGAATTATATGTGCATCTGGTCATGGAATGGGTCTTTTAACTAATAATGGTCCACCACAATGGCATCCTGCAACACAAGAAGTAAAAGATATGTGCTATGAAGCGGCATCTGTTTGCCGGAATGCCAATATTGAATTGGGAAAGTTGGCTATGCACCACTGTGTTCAATTAGATGGACCATCTACATTTTTGGTTGGAATGCAAACACCGGAATTAGTCGAAATGAACTTAAATGTTGTTTTTAATGGACTTACTAGCGAGGAAAAGAAAATTTTGAATTCAATTAAAGAAAAGTAAGTAGACAATAATCTAGAATTTTTAACATTTCTGACAAAATTGCGGATTTTAAAATTTGTTGAGGCATGTGGAGAAGAATTGTTAATATTAAGTGTAGTCTAAATAAATTCGGGAGAAAGTTTGTTGAAAAGTACCTTTATTTTTATTAGTCACGATTCACCAGGATAAGAATGAATGAAAAATTATCCTTTATAACTTTTGTGTATATGTTCACAAAGTTTCAAAGAAAAGCCTATTTCCACTTTACATAATAGAATGAAAATGTATGCACGTAGTATATGTATAGTATATATACTTATTTTATCAACATATAACCTTTTTATGTATAGATGTGTGTGTGTATGTATGTAAGTATATTTGATTCTGAGTTTAATAAGCTTGAATGATGAGGACGTTTATAGGTTTCAAACTCGGACTTCTCATATTATATTAGGGTTTAACTTCTTTCGATTTATCAACATCATCATTTCACCATGTACTTTGCACTATCTTGACTCATATTGCACTTGGCATGTTGTAGCTGGATTTCAATTTTTTTGTTTTTTTTTTTTCTTATTTGTTTTTTTTTATAATCCCTAATATTTCAGGATATTCACTAAAATGACAAATTGGGAAAACGAGGAAAAGAAAAATAAGAATTTATATGATTAAATCCCATTGCCGGCCGAAATGGTACTTGGATTGGATTAAATATTAATATTTATATATGAAAGTGAGAGTAAAAAAGTTGTTTATGTTTTCACGGTACAATGATATGAAAAATGAAAATTAATAATTGAACAATAAAACGTACATAAAAAAAATTATAAAACATAATATGAAATTGTAATTAAAAAAAAGGCAATTAAAATGTTCAATCGGAGCAATGAAATTGGTTTTTGTGCATTTGAACAGTTGTTTTGCATAAAATATACATAAATATGTAGCTACTTGATAGGTCCAGATGTGCAGAATAATGGAGAATTTATTATTGGTGCCTTTTTTGCATACCTAACATTGAATTTGGCATGTTTTCTTCAAGTTGAAGTAGAAGAAAAAGTTAAAATTATAAAATTTTCCACCAAAATTACTGCTCAAAGTAATTTTTCTTAATTAAGCACCGCAAATATTCGGTCCTATTAAATAGACCCTTAATTGAGTTGAATTTGTCGCTACTTCGTCTCAGGGCTATACTATATGTGGTCCAGTCCAGAAGGTCCGATCATTAGACGGTTGTCAAATTTCTTTTTTTTTTAATAAACGTCTGAGTGTATGGACAAAACCAGTCCGATGATTTATATGATTGTATTTTTATGGACCTGTCATTGGATTTTGCATAGACTTTTTTTTTAGTTAGATAGTATTCAGCTGTATCAGACAATTTCTTAAAAAATCAACAGATGGAATCCTTTACCACTCTCATCGTGTACCATTTTTATTCGGGAGAAAATCGAACCCTTTCTTTTGAAACACCCTGTATATACATATACAGTTCATGTTCTGTAAGGAATACTGTGAACTTCTTTACTTACAGTGGTTGAAAAAAGTATTTGGAAAAGACTTTCTTTAATAAAAAAAACCTTATAATATGTATTGTTTTCGTAAACAATAAACATTATGTAGGTATTTATTATTTTAATTGGAATATGAATACTTTTAAAAGTGTTATTAAAAAAAGAAATACATTATGTTGATTGTTTACGAATACTTTTTTCCGCCACTGTATATGCTAGTTATTAAAAGTATAAATATAACGATACCAGCAAGTTATGTCCCTTGATACACGCCCTTGTCTGTCTGCATCCTGCTTAAGACAGCCATTTTTCTATGTGCAGTTTGCATAGTGCATATATGTACCTTGCCGCTAGGATAGGTTCTAGTGATAATAGAAATTAAATTGAATATTAATAATTATGACAAACCAGTCATTTATTTATAGATATTGGAGTTTTATATTATTATAACAATGTAAAATCTACATATATACATACATGCCTAGACGGCACATGCATTGCGGTATCATATAGTGCAGGTACACCATTTAAATTCATTACATGTTTTCTTACATTGAGTCATTGTACTATGAAATAATAACAAACGGCTGATTGAATCATATATGTAGGTATGTATATCTACTGATGGTATGGCAATCAGGTGGGGTACATGTATTTTTAAGAAAAGTGTTAAGCAGTGTATTGATTCAGTTCTTGTATGGTTGTGAAAGACTTACCATATATTACATATACTCTTACTGTTGCATTGTGTACAGAAATTTCTTTATAGTTTTACCAAAATGTTAAAAGCCATAATTATTTTATTCAGTTTATCGATAATTCAAAATAATGTTGTTAATTGTGCCGAAAAACAAAAACAATCCACCGATAGTGATGCTGAAAATGAATCCAAGCAAAAAGGTAGGTATCTTTTCATTATATCGTCTGAATTAAAAGGTCTATGTTCGAATAATGGCCTCTAAGTAGCGTAGTTCATGGCCGGCTGCGTATTATATTTAATTATATACCTACTTGTAGTTATTATAATTTCGTTACTTTCGCGATTTTAATAATAATAACTGTTATAAATAAGGAAGAGTCTTATTATTGAACAATATAATTACAAACAAAACTTCCGATATATAGTATGGACGTACATATGTATGCCTGTACCTATGATGGTCAAGTAACATTTTATATATAAATATTCTATCTGGCTTGACGTCTTGAGTCACTTACAGTTTCAAAGATCCGTTATGCAATATATCCGGTTTTAATGTTTACATCTCTTGAAAGTGTTTAATACCTACTCATTGGTAATTTACTAGAAATGAGTTAAATAATATAATTTTGACGTGTGAAGGAAAAATTTCCATTTCTTATCATTTCGAAATTAAATTTCCAAATATGTTAAAGTGGCTTCCATCAAAGATAGTAAAAAAATTAAGTGAGATACGTTATGTTATTAACACTAATGGTAGTATAAGACACGCTCATGTAACACAACTGAAGAGATATGTCTCAAAAGCTGTGAGTTTTAGCCCATCTGTTTATTTCGATCGAGTTGACGGTCAGGATGTCGACGACGAGAAAAATATGGGTTTGGACAGAAAAATTGTGAATGATGACCAAAACGTACGGAAAGTTCAAGAAAGTGAGGAAGATGGAAAGGAACCAATTTTAAGAAGATCTAAAAGAATTAAACATAGAAATCGATTAAATACTTTATAAAAAAAAAAAAATAATAATGTACGAATAAAAAAGTGACAACAAACTTACAGGGAAGGAATTGATATGTATATGAATTTATGAACTTTGTATCCACCCTGTAATAATAACTTTTAACTAAACAATAACCATTGTATATATTAATTTTTTGTAGTATTGTATATATTTAAAAAATAATCTGAATTGTGAACTCAAGCCTACAACATTCAAACATATTACTAATTTTCAATATTTTTTAATTTTAGATCGTATTTGGGAACAAGATTTAGGTGATACATTTAAAATTGAGGCTTCAACGGAAGGTTTGCAAAGAGTTCATTTAAAATGTGGTGCCGATTCAATGTACGTTCAATTAGAAACGGATAAGGATTTCGAGGGAGTAATGTATACGAAAGGAAGTTTCTACAAACAATCAGAGCCATGTTTTGTTAAACCAAAAGGAAAATCATCCCGATCATTAGCAATGAACTTTTCGCTAGATCAGTGTCAAACCGTTCAGGTATATTTTGATTTATTCGGCATCATAAAAAACAAATAAAATCGTCAAAATTTCTATTATAAGGATGGTGAAATATATTCGAATGTAGTAGTTGTACAGCATGATCCGGACCTAGTAACACCCGGTGATGCAGCATTTGCATTGGAATGTGATTTCCGAAAGCCTAGAAGTATGACGGTTGCAGCTGATATGCAAACAAGAGATCGGTACAGTTGTTCAGACAAATATATTATTGCACATTCATTTTATACTAAGCACTTGCATAAATACATATAGATTAGCTACCGGATCTAAAATAACGGTGATAAGTCCAGATCCTTCTGTAATTTCATCGCACGATCGATCGGCACATGGCACAGTATACAGCAAATCACATTCGGTAACGTTTGAGCCAAAATATATGGCAAACACTCAAAGGTCTAGGGGCACCGTTGAAAAGATTAGCTTAGAACATAAGATAAGCGATGAACTATAAATAGTCATTCAATATTGTGCTTTTTAACTAAATGTGGCTTTAGGGTGCATGAAATTTGCAATTGTGCCTAGCGATAATTTTGTTTCTAATAATCATTTTTATTTCAGAGCGATAAACGTTAAAGCGAATACAACACTGGACAATATAGTTTATTAAAATTGAACGACTAAAAATAATTGTGATATAAATTACTAGGCTTAAATAATTTTTCAAATGTACAAAAATATTTTACATAATTTTTGCGTGGCTTAAAGAAAGGTCACATATTTTAAGGTGTGAACGGTGTTGAATGCTCCCATTGTTAATTACCACAGTATTAAATAAATTTTAGATTACATTTAGTTAATAAACATTTAAAATCTTAGTTAGAACTTTTTTAATGTTAAGTATATGAATTATTTAAATTAATCCCTATTCCATGCAGAATCACACACAGCATTCTCATTGATAATTTTTTTTTCATAAATCTATGCGCCTACTTTGACTCCAGTATCTACATTCTACATACATAAGTTTAAGCAGTTACTGAAATGACTAAAAATATCGTCATTGTAAAATAATGTTTTAGTTTTATAAGTTTTTCTTTATTACAAAGCCAGAAAGTGTCAGCTGACATGAACACCTCAACTACTCTATTTGTATAACAATTTGGTTATTCATTTTTGGTGTTACCACCGTTAACAATATAATATAACAAATATAATATAACAGTCATATTTTATTTATACAGCTGAATTTTTAATCAAAAACAAAAACAAAAACGAAAATTGTTAAAAATACGAACCTTGAACAATATAATGATAAATGTACATGCGCGTACGTATTTGTATTTGAATTTGAACAACAAAAAATTGTTTTGAATAATAATTTCAAAAATATTTTAACAAGTGTGAAAAAATTCCCTTATTGAAAACAATAAATAGATTTTCCCATTCTACATTTACTCATTCACTGTAAAGTTGTACTACTACATTATAGTAATAATGAAGTTCTTCGTCGTTTTTGTGGTTTTCTTAAGCATATCGGTAAGACTTAATATCGAATTAATGTTTCAAATTTAGAAAAACCTTTTTGTGTGCAGTCAATGGTATGGGCAGACTTAGTAGATGTTGCAACACCACTTCTTCAGGATACTACCGGACTAACCAATGGCGTGGCCAATGGATTAGAAAATGGTGCAGGTAATGTTGGTGGAGCTGTTAATCATGTTGGTGCAGCGGTAAACAACGCTGCTACTGGACTTGGTACCATACTATATTTTTTGTTGAAAGGTCTTGCTACAACAGTAGCAAATGTACCAGGCACCCTTGATCAGGTTGTTCAAAATTTACAAAAAACTGGTCTAGCAGCACCTGTACTCAAAGCACTATAAATAATTGCTATATTTTTTATTGAATATATTTTTAATTTGTAAAAAGAAATAAAAATGTAGAAAAAATAACTTTTGCAGTTTGTACAAATTTCAATCCAATTTTCTTAACTTAAAATATAACACACGAGCTACTACTATAATATGTTTTACTATGAACAATCCAATTTATAATCTACTCTCTTTATGTATATCGTACATAGTACTATTTCTTATATATGTAGATAATTTTACTTACCGCTACCCATATCTAGAAGACTAGAAGTGGCAAAAAAAAAAAATCGAAACGAAATTTTCTATGGAAAAATTCTATACAGAGAAAACTGCTTTCAATAAAACATTATTTTATAGTATCCCCATGTAAATGAAAATCACCCATGAAAAATCTAAAAATGTAGTTTCATGTTCTTTGCTCAGCATCGTTTCATAGATTAATAGAAAAATTATGCAAAATGGTCCTGTTTAAAGGATCGTCGATAGTTCTACTATATGACTGCTATGCCATTGTATATTAAGATTTGAATCAGCCATAAGAAAAAAAGGACCTTCTCAAGTTTGCGTGTATGAAGCAAATTCATATTCGTATATCTATATACATATATTGGTATATATTTTATGTATATGCTGAACGCTGAACAATTTATGAGGTTTTTTTGAACGTTTTTTATTTTTTCCCTTTATTAGAATAATACTAAACTGGATTTGTTGTCCTTTCTTTGGGAATTTTGATTAGCATTGACTGAATCTTAAATAGAAATTTAAATATTTCTTGTATAATGTATAACTATGTATATAAAAATACATATACGTATGCAAGTACTATACATTTTTTAGCTGATATGGTGGAGATATCCCCTGTTTGAAAGTTTCACATCTTTTTAATATTTTTATGATTATCAACACACCTTAAATCGTTAGAGGAAAAAACCGCATGGCGTCACATTATTTTAATTACATAATTACATTCTGTATATATGTACAATTGTACATACATAAATAGGACCAGGACTCCTCTTCACGTATCTTTATTTTGGACCTTAAAAAACCGTTTATTTGAGAAAAAAAAATTAAATTGTATTTGAGGTTAGGCATGGACTTTAGAGGGGGTTATCATCTGCGCATTAATAGGTACATTTAAAATGTAAAATAAAATATATACTTAAATATAAATATATATAAAAATATATTCATAGAAATAATTTACGTTCTAAATCTAAATAAATAAATTTATATTGTTTGTACTTACTTTTGTATTATTTTCTATCATTTCTAAATTAACGCGCACAAAAAACACTGCGTAAAATGAAGTCGGATTCTATTTGACAGTCTGATCTACATATGAAACAAAATATAAATTTATCAGTTTTTTGTCAGATTTTGAACCACCATGAGCATATTCGGGTCTCTGGTTAAATTCTAGGTAGTAGCAGATATTTAAGCACCACTACCCTAAAATTTTAATCAATTTTTAGCAATGCTTTATTTTGGTTTTGGGTTTTGCTTAAAAAAACTGTTTTACCGGCCAAATTCAAATTTTTTCTTTGCAGCAACATCTACTAAACACTAAAAAAAGAAATTAATATGAAATTTGTTTCTACAAATAAAATGTGCAAGTTCGATACTTTTGGAATTTGTTGGCACCCGAATATTTTTCAGACAAATTGATATTTTTGTATTTAAAACTTTTTTAAAAAAACCCGCTCTTTTTTAATTTAAGTAGAAAACACTTTATGTAAAAAAACAGTATGATAAATGCGTTTTTTCGAGTCGAATGTTTAAATTTTTCTTCTTGACTAAAACCGAGACGACCGCAAAAAAAAGGGGATTTTGCTACACAATGGGACTTTTTGTAGTGTTTGCGGAAAAAGAATTTAACTTGAATGAAAAAACACCAACACCGACACTTATCCTATATTATACATATTTAGAAAGAGGAGGGATGCACCCTTATTTTGCACCAAATTTTATAACTTTGATAACTTTTTGCCTCAAAAAGTTTTGTGACAGCTATTTTTATTAAATTAGGCATGAAGCTTAGTATAAACTCGGAACATTTAGGCCTGGAAGGACATATGAATTAGTATGTTTTATGTTAGAGCGAGAAAAACGTTTATTGGTTGACTTTACATGTTTCACATAACCACAAAATTTATAGAAAACAACACGTGAGAAAATGAGTGATATTTAAAAAAATACTGAAAATGGGATTAACAAAACAATATTTGGCATATCGGCCGGTTGGGAATTTTAACATTGTATCCAGCAATAAATCAAATGTAGTTTTTGTTACATATAAAAAGACAGAAGGTAGATATGTTGCTGTTGGTGCTGCGGAAAACACATTCATTTGGGATTTAAAGTAAATTTCGATTATATTCTAGCATACTTATAATTAGTAAATCCATATTATCTGTGAATTTATACTCTAAACTTAAATCCTCCAATTTGTTCGTCAAAAAATTTTATTTGTCCTTAAATTAACCAAAACATGTTCTTACTATTTGCAGATTAGCAGAAAAATCCGCCGAATTTACCCATACAAAAGACGAAGTTACAACACTACGTCCAAGTCCGGATAAACTTCATCTGGCTGTGGGGTACTCAAATGGAACCATTGAAATATTCAATCAAATTACAAATCAATCGATTTGTTCACTGTCTGTACATCGCAGTGCCATCACAATTTTAAGATACAACAATTTGGGAACCCAGCTAGTATCTGGTGGTCAAGATACCGATCTGGTAGTAGTGGATATTGTTGCACAGATAGGAAAATGTCGTTTAGAGGGACATACTGGTGCCATTACTGATGCCTGTTTCTATGAACCGATTGAGGATATTGTGATATCAAGTTCCAAAGATACACAGATCAAATTTTGGAATTTAGAAACTCAATTCTGTTTTAAGACGATTGTCGATCATAAATCTGATGTATGGGGAATATCATTGTTACGATCTAGTGAATTTTTAGTGACCGGATCTACGGATAAAATTTTGAATGTTTACAAAATTGCAGCAAACGACACACAAATTCAAGATTATGAAACAGACGATCAAAGCGTATCACCTATTAAATGTACACTGGGTGGATCAATTCAACGTATTGGAAAAGGAAGAATTATAAACTTAACGTCAGACATTACCGGAACGGTTCTTGGATGCAGCGGAACCGATGATACCATTGAATTGTTTTACTTTTGTAGTCAGGAGGAATCGGTTAATCGATTGTCTAAGCGACTAAAAAAATTGTCTGTCAAACAAAATCCCAATGAACATTCACTGTCAATAACAGATGAAATAAGACGATTGCCATCGATTAAAACACAGGGAAAAACGAAATCGATTGATTTATTGATTGGCGATCGAAATGAACTCAGAGTTGTGGCGACATTTTCAAACAATATAATCAAAGTATTTTCTTTGGATATTTTAACAAAGAACGCTCCCGTCAAATCACTGAAAGCAATTACCCATCCGGGACATCAATCAGAAATTCGTTCGGTATGTTTTAGTTCAGATAGTCTATTAATAGTATCCGGGAGTAGTGATTCACTGAAACTGTGGAGTCGCAAATCAATGTCCTGTTTGCGAACAGTCGATAAAATTGGTTACATATTGTGCAGTTGTTTTGTGCCAGGCGATCGGCATGTATTGTTGGGATTGAAAAGTGGACATCTGTTGATTGTTGATGTTGCCACAGGAGATATTGTGGAAAAAATTCCGGCCCATACAAATGATTTGTGGTCAATATGTTTATTGCCCGATTTAACAGGATGTGTAAGCGGTGGTGGAGATGCTACCGTTAAAATGTGGACCTTTGAGCTTTTTGAAAGTCAAAACGAGGAAGAGACTCTTACGACAAAGGTACTGTCTTTACTTCATCGAAGTACACATAAACTCGAAGAAACAGTTCTCTGTTTGAAAATATCTTCAAATAGTAAATTCATTGCAATTGGCCTATTGGACTCAACTGTTAAAATATTCTTTTTGGACTCATTTAAATTCTACCTCTCTCTATACGGACACAAACTTCCAGTGCTATGTCTGGACATATCGGATGATTCGGCAATAATAGCGACTGGTTCGGCTGATCGAAATGTCAAAATTTGGGGTATGGATTTTGGTGATTGTCATCGTTCCCTATTTGCTCATGACGATTCTGTGATGGCTCTGCAATTTATTCCGCGTACGCATATGTTTTGGACATGTGGCAAAGATGGCAAAATCAAACAATGGGATGGAGACACATTTACTAAAATAATTACATTATCCGGTCATATTGGCGAAGCATATAATTTGGCCATTGATCCTAGCGGCAATCATTTATTATCTTGTGGATCGGATAGAGTTTTGCGTTTATTTCAGCGAACAGATGAAACGATTGTTTTGCAAGATGTCCAGGAAGAGGAACGAGAGGAACTTGAGAATAAAATACTGGCAACGGGTGAAAATACTACAATTGCCGGACTTCCAAATTTAAAGCTGCCATCGAAAAAAACGATTGGTGCCGAAAAAGGTGCCGAATCCATATTGGAATGTTTGGAAATAAGTCGACAATTTGATGATTCCGATGATAATATTTTGCCACCCCTAATGCTTGCTTATGAATCCACAAATACAATAGACTACCTAATTGCGGTACTATCCCAAATCCGACCTAGTGACATGGAAGAATGTTTGCTGCTACTGCCGTTTGCGTCGGTTTGTGATATTTTAGAAAAAATCCCGAAAATCATCGATCAACGAAAAGATCATACCGAACTTGTTTGTAAAGTCGTCTTGTTTCTATTTCGTATACATCAAAAACCGATTATCAACAATCATACTATGCTGCCCATTCTACAGACGATGATCACTAAGCTACAGCATACCGTTGTTGAACATAGAGATATGATTGGCTTTAATTATCATGGATTGCAATTATTGCAGCGGGATATTGAAAGCCAGGAAAATGTTGAATTATTTAAGGATGCAGCAAAAGCAAAAAAAGTGAAGGACAAAAAACATCAAAAACGACAATTGGCTAAAAGATTACATATTCAAATGAGTTGATCTTGTAAAATGTGTTTTATTAAACAATTAATTTAGAAAAATCATTTTGTTTACCGTAATAATAGTATCTCGATGAAACAAACCTCTTATCCACAATCATACCTTAGTCAGAAAAGGACAACCAAATGATGTGTTAAATCGGCTCTTCTGACCGTTTTTTAATTTTTGTAGAATGTGAATTTTGAAATTTATTAAAAAATTTACTATTTGAATTTGACAGTGGAAATGCGTCATAAAACTCCAAAACAGAAGTACAATGTATCATTCTTCGGCTTCACCAAAATTTTGGTGATCTTTTATAATCTCTTCGCTAAGATTTTTTTTTAAGAGAAATGAAATTTCATTATTTAGCGAGATCTATTCAAAAAATATGTTTTATTTGGCTAATTAAATAATAAATTCAAATACATTTTCAAGGACTAAACGATATTATGACGCTATCAAAATTTTTTTTTAGAAATAACAACATTTTAGATATTTTTTTTTTCAGAAAAAATGATATAAAACATATTAAGATTAAACCACATACATATGTACGTAGCTACATTATTTAATAATAGTATTAATTCATCAATTGCCAATTTCCCAATTTTCGGCAATTGGTATTTTAAATAACAAAATTTAATGATTAATGATTGAATATGAAATTACAACATAATTGTATCGGATGATGTGAACGATGTCATTGTCATACCATAGTAGCATCCTTGCTAATATGCGTCTCAATATCAACCCGACATATTGGACAATGTTTGTTTGTGACTAGCCACTGATCAACACAATCCATATGAAATAGATGCATACACGGTAGTCGTCTGCAAAAATATATTTTTATTTTACGATCAATAATTTTATTCAGCTATCAATGGAATTTTCGGGTTTTAACTTTGACTACAACCAAATTAAATGGAAGCAACCTCATTTAATCTATTTAAATTAGAATACTGTTGATGATTATTTCACACCAAAAAACTAGAATGAAAATTCTTTGCCAAAGGAGTACCGTGCCGTCCGAAGAAAATGAATAGGTAAGTTAATTACACAGATCATCAATAAGAGGGCAAAATGATACTAATAGGAAGGGAAGACTTAGGGATAATTTTTTTCTAAAGGTAGACAAGATTTTCTAACGTCAAATAAGTTTGTTGAAAAACTTACCGGACATCATTATCGTTTTCAAATTGGCATAAACATATTGTGCATTTCTCATTATCCTCCTCACTGCCTTCATGGCGTCGAGTACATTTATATTTGTGTGGAAATGTGTTTCGTTCAATGACTTCCTAAACAAAAAAAACAAACAAAAACCCTCAATCACAATTAATAATTAATGAGATGACAATAACATTACCTGTGTAGCACCACGGATACGTACTAACTGATGTAATCGAGATAAACGAGATATGATGTGTGGATATGCTTGAAATTCATATCGATTTTCTGGTCTTAGCTGTAATGCAAATAAACAAAAGATCAGTCGAAATTTAATTAAATATTAAATGCACAAAAACACTAAATCAAAAACGATTTTCATACGCCGATACTAAGATGAACTTGAGAATGTCCAGCAGCTGCTGGCGATGGATAATGATGATACATATGATGATGTACATGATGATTAAAGTCACTAAAAGTAATTTGTATTGTCTGTTTATTATTATTTTTAGATAGATTTTTGTATTTATTACTTGAATCGATGACTATGTTGATTATTTCGATTACCGTACGCTATTGGATGAATGTATGGTCGCTCGAATGTTCTGTTTCTTGGAGGAGACGGACACTGATAAAACATTAACTTTATCATTTTACTTTTATTTTAAATAATTTAATAACAATTACCGCAGTCAATGAAACAAGACGACGAATACGTTCGTTGCAACGTTGCGAATTTAAAACTGGTCGAGCATCATTCATTGGAGTCATATGGCGTCGGTGTAGTTCCTTGTTTAGAATAAAAAGGAAAGGTTTGTTAAAATGTTCTATAAATATTCGGAAAACAGACTGAACTGGCGACCACCAACGAAATTAAATTAAATTAAAATGAATGAAGTGGGGTGCAAAGTCATTGTTTAAAAAAAAACTCAAATTACCTGATTATTCTGTTGTCGATGCCATAAATTCTCATGGGGTGCATACGCCGGTCTAATATAATTATTTATAGGATTCATATGATAGAAATCACAATTTTCTAATATAGCCGAACTGCGACGATCTTAAAATTAATTAATTTTTTATTAAATTCAAAAATAACACACATTTAAAAAAAACCGCCCCAACTCACTTTGCATACTAAATGGGCATCTGCCATGAGTGGCATGATTACGATGTGGCCAATCGTGTCTTGGTGGTCTCCATCCAACATGCGTGTATGGCACATTAGTAGGACTACTTGGCATATGCATATCGGTCTCTGGCCAACCACTACATAAAACAAAACAAAAAACCATCAGTCAAATGGTAAATTGTTTTTTTTTTCATTATTTATTTACCCATCTGTCCATTCTACAATTTGCGGTGAAACTTGCATAGGATCTGGTGATGGTGACAATCGAGCTCGTATAGGAGGCGGACGAAGTCTAGGGTCACGTATATAGCGTGTAGCATTTGTCGGAACATTCTCTTCCGATATTAATGGTAATGGTAATGGGCTTGGAGTAGGTGATAGTCCTCGCCAAGTTCTTTTAAAAAAAAAACAAAAATGATTTAACAAATTAACTTATTAACTTTTAAATAAATACCTGTCTTTGTTTGCATTCGGAAAATCACGATTAGGAACATTCGTATTTGACGAGTTCGAATCTCGCACATATAATCTTGCCATATTTATTTGATTGCGTAAATGTTTCGAAGAATTCTCTAAAATACCCTCCAGTTGGGAGATTTTATCAACATCTTGATCGGACTCATCAGAATCTTTGGTTAAATCAATTGGCAATGTTTTCTATAAATTTTTTGTTATTAACTCAATTTTTATGAAAAGAAAAAAAAATGTAATAAAAACCTGAGCATCTGATGGAACATAAACGACTTCATCATCACTATCATCGGACACCCAATCAAGTTGTAAATCAGGTGCGGTCAGTACTTCCATGCCATTTCTACTATTTGTCGGATTTACATTACCTTTGCTTGTAGTGGGTGTGGTCATCGATTTACTACTTGGTCCGCTTAAGAATAAATTATTATCGTTTGATGATGTAGAAGAAGGCAATGTAGAAATAAATTTTTTATTCGTTTTATGATTAGATCTATCCAATTCTGTATAAGTGTCGTCACTATCATATTCACTATCATCATTGGTCGGTGCAGAAATGGGCACCTCTTTTCTATGGAAATTAGTTTTCAAACCACTTGGTCCAGGTTGAGGTTCGTCTGTTCTATTAGCACAAACAAATATTAAAATCCATTCATTCCAAAAATCTCTCAATAATACCTTTGCGCAACTAACGCTGTTGTATTTGTAGTTATTTTACCATTACAACATCCTCCAATCGTTGAAGTGACTTCATATTTCATAAGATTTTTGCATAGTTTTACTTTGTGTTTGCGTTCATCACTGCGATGTCCAACAGATAGTGTGGGAAAACATGAATAACAATTACATGGTCCTGATGTTGATGAGGGTGATGAAGAGGATACAGAAAAATCACCATTACCAGAGGGATTTTCATAATTTCTAAAAATCAATCCTTATTGAGGAAGTATTCTAAAAATCATTATCAGCTATGTAATACTCACTTAATTAAAGGAACAATATTTTCACTTTCTCTGACATCATCCACAGGTTCTGCTTTAATTAAATTCGAATTTAAATTATCTACATTTGCTGGAACAAAACCAATGTCCGATTCATATAGATTATTGACATGAACATCGGGTATTGATGGGATGGTATTATTGAAAACCATCACTTCGTTTGGACCATTCGATTTACTACGATCATTTTCATATAAAGGTTTTTTTGGACGTTCACGGGTATCCTAAAAAAAATTAAATATCAAAATTCATATATCCATTTAGAGATTAGAAAATACATACAGTAGACGCATCACGATATACTCGTTTTCGACTTAAATTAATCGGTTGACTATTGTCCTCCAAATCGTCATCTTCTGAACTAACATTTATAACAATATCAACATTACGATCAACAAATAAATTAAAATTAATATTTGATGAATTCGGGTATGGTTCGGTGGGTCTGAGTGGAATATTGGTTATAGGATTTGGTGGATTTGGACAGTATGTAGAATCTGGTAAAAATGGATCTGTAGAGCTATTATCATCATATTGGTTTTCCATCATTTGATGGTATCGTAAATATTGTGGTGGTGAAAATCTGGTTTCCGGCGAAAAATTATCAAATTGAGTGGGTTCCGGAATTCTTGCATTAAACTGGAAATAATATGGTCCATTTTTTATTAGAAACAATAATTTTAATTATTACTTACAATTGATGGCGTATGCTGTGGATAATGTGGATATATGACATGAGGTGCTTGATGATTATAATCAATATCCCCGGAGATGTCTCCTTCAGCAAAAAGTGAATCGTAAGCTGAACCAATCGATGTATCAATATCTGTTGCTAAAAATATAAATTTTTTTTTTTAAATTAATCATTAGTAATTTAGTAAGAAGGATATTTTCGGTTTTCGCTATTTTCTCAATCTAGATGACCTTATGTAAGAAAAAGTAAAGAAAAAAATACTAAGATGTTTTTGTTTGAAAAGACTACTAACACTGTGACCACCAGGACCACATAAGCTACATCACTCTTTTTACTCCTTTCTATCGGAAAAAAAATCGTCAAAACTACATCTACGTACATCGTCATTTCGATTAATTAGTGGAATAAAAATTCTTATCAAAATTATGTACTTTATATTGACAAAAAATGTCTAATTACTTACTTAATCTGTCCGACGACTGTGGCAGACTGTCTGCTGTTGCCTGTAGAGCTGAATTTAATATTTCTCTAAGCGAATGAACATTCATTGTTTTTGGGGCAGTAGCATGATTTTCCATAATCGAAATGTGCTCTTGTTGATTTATTTAGATTTAGATAAATGTTTTATTATGAAGGAAGATAATTGGATACTATACAAATGAAACAGTTATTGTGGTGTGACGCATTCTATTTAGTAGTTGGCGCGGCCAATAAAGTAAACAATTTTATTGGAATTTCGATAAAAAATGCGTAGGTATTGATAATGTTTTTTTTTTATAAATTAATTACAATTAAATTATTCACTAGCCAACAAATGAAATTTTAAGAAAATTTTGACATAATTTTTTTATCTCTCTAAAACAATCTTGACATCTATATTCACCACAGTCTCTTTTTTTTAATTTATTGAAGTGGTGAATTAAATATTTCGAGGTGGTTGAATTACTTTAAAATTAATGTATAGTTGTTTGATTGAAAATTTTATTGAAGTTGTATTGTGTGTATCTGTAGAACTGTAAAATTGGATGGGATGCAAAAGTCCTCCTCTTTCGAAATAATTATAAATATTTGGGAGGTTTCATTAAATTTGTACGATTTCTTATCTCTCCCACAGTAAATATTATTTAGTACTTCTTATTTAGTACTATCAATTGAAAGTATGATTTTGACAGCATAACAGAAGTGAGGTTAGGAATGTGTTTTTTTTTATTTTGAATTATATAATATTAAGTTATTTTAAAATTTAATGAATAATTAATTCAAACGTGAATGTATTGCAATTTTTATTGAGTAAGCATAATAAACAAACGTCATTCTATCTATCTGCACTAGATCCTAAACCTATCGGTTCTTTGCAAAAAAAAACTATTGAATACCAATAATAAACAGGTAAATTGGAATTATAAGTAAATAAAAGAAACTAAAATGCGGGATCACAGAAAACCCATTCTTTTGATCACAAAAAATGAAGATTGATTACTTTAAATATTGTAGACTAGTCTAGAACTCGAGAAATCCTCATTAAACTATATTGAAAAATCTATCATTTAATTCGGGTTATGTTTTTATAGTTTGCTTCACTGTGTCCTAGAATTTGCATATTTATTTTTTAATTTTTTTTGTAATTACAGTAAATGAGTTTCTACAACAAAAAGACCACTCAACTACTTGATCGATGGCCTGGTAAAAAAACGTTCGGATTGTACAGATTTTTGCCCGCATTTTTTCTATTAGGAGCAGGACTGGAATTTTCAATGATAAATTGGACCGTTGGCGAAACGAACTTTTGTAATTTAGATTAATATTTTTACATATCCAATGGATAACATTTATATTTTAGATAGAACATTTAAACGAAGACAAGCTAAAGAAATTGTAGAAAAAAAACTTAACTCAACAACATCAACATCAACCCAGATTTAAATTAAACATTTATAATGCCAGCTGGTGTTAGCTGGGGACAGTACATTAAATTTTCAGCCGCTGCATTTCTATCTATGATGGCTGGATCACA
The DNA here is from genome assembly GCA_026745375.1 of Platyura marginata. NCBI lineage: Eukaryota > Metazoa > Arthropoda > Insecta > Diptera > Keroplatidae > Platyura > Platyura marginata. Next base: position 18,836 of record JANSTT010024480.1, on the reverse strand, counting down.
GATTGTTCATGTGTGTTATAATCCATTAAAAGATCTTGATTATTATATTGAAGAAGAACTTAAATCGCATCAGCTGCCTGTACGAAATAAATAAAATAATGTAAATGATGAGTAATAATCTGGTTTTTTTTTTTTTGCTTTAATATCATCTCTGAAATCGCTATAATTTTTAATAAAGCTGAGAGATATACTATAGAGAGAGAGCATAGAATTCAAATTGCGCAATGAAAACAATCCTGTTAGTTATGCATTTATCCGGATACACTCTCCCATTTTTCCCAAAAGATATTCTCATTTAAGCACCGCCTTTTAATCATTTTCACATAAAAATCAATACTTTTTGCACAGTTGCAGTGTGTTTTTTGCATATTTTTCATTAAGCCCACAGGCACATCTGTAGATTTATCATCAAAATCAAAAAATTATTAGTGCGGATTTTTCTACAATAAACTTTACGAACAAAGATTATATTCAATACTCAAACGACTATGAAGGATAAAGGTGCTGAAGGTATAAGTGCTGAGGGTAAAGGTGCCGAAGGTAAACTTATCTTCCATGTATATTTTGTATAATGAATGATGGATGAATGAATTTTTTTCCCTTTTGTCTTTGATAACTAAATTTTGTTTTATTTTAACTTTTAGAAGATCTATCGTCTGAATCGGTTGAAGTATTGCGACACCGTCTCGGCACTATGAAACGTCTTATGGCCGAACGTCAAGGTAATGGAAAAAATAATGAACAAACGGGTATGGAGGAACTTTGGACAAAAACGCATTCCGGTCATCCAGGCATTATTGATGGAAACTTTTTAAGTTTTGCATTGTGTGGGGCACTTTTTGTAATCATTACGGTGGCTATCTATGCATTTTATAGTTTGTATCATGCGGTGTTGAAAAAATTTCCATCTCGTCATACAGAACTGTAAGATATTAGTTTTATAATGTAATTTATGTGATAGTGATTTTTATGTGAGCCTCTAAAATTTGCTCAATTTTTTTCTGTGACTTTTTGACCTTCAAGAACCAATGATAAATTTTTCCGTTTAATTTTATTAATTTTACAGTTTTAGCTACAGTTCTAACGGTGTTGTTACACTAAACGACCGTATTTTGATCATAGTTAAAAAGTTTGCCTGATTTTTAATGATTTGTGAAGGTGTTACCCTGCTGGAAGCACGTCGTTTAGATAAAATTTCTTATAACTACCAAATAGTAGTAGGGAATCTTAACAAAAATCATTTATTTAAACCAATGCCTAGGCAAAAAGTCATTATTGGTCTGAATATCACAGTATTTTATCCTACATGTATTGTACTTAAGTATATAATTGCATATATACTATATATGGTGTGTAGGTAAATGTTTATTATTCAAATTTTATTCGTTATTTAATAAATAAACAAAATACTAATAATTTGTGATTTTAATTTAAAAAATATAAACTTCCTTAACACCACAAATCAGGACGATAAAATGAGAAATTTTCCAACAAAATATGATCTTTACCACAAATAGTACCTCCACTACCGCTAAGAGGAAAGAAACCACAAAGTGGAAACGCTAAAGGAAGTAAAGACAAATACGTGACAAAACTAATTTGTTCTATTTTATGAATTTCATGTTAAAAAACATTATCAATAAATACCAAAAAAAGTTCTATAATGTAGAAAACGGAATACTTGGTCCAGTATTTCTCAAAACATTAAATTACTCCTATTATTGTGGATAGAAATCATATATAAATCTTATCTTATTGTTGATTTTCACCATTAATTCTGTCGAGGCTCATTCAAGAAGTCATACCCTTATGCAGTTTTCTGCAAATAATCATAGAGAGAGAGAGAGAGATCTAATAAAACAAATAATTAATAAATATTATCGTTAATATAATTTTCAAGATGTTCCTTCAATATAGTGGTTAAAGCTCTGGATTTAAAAAATGTTCAAAAAATGTTTTCTAATATTGTACAGCTTCTCATAAATCTAACTCCTTCTATAGAAATGTATACGTTTATTAGATAAATGTGCAAATCCTGTTTGATATTTTACTGGCCAAATGTTTCAACAAAATTAGCCGGAAACTGTCCGGTTCGTGAACCAATCTGACCATACAGCCATTCGTCATTAATTGCATAGAGTACCGTTATAATATCATTTTTCTATTAAATTAAAAAATATTGTTTTATGGTTAGTTGATTATTTTTATTTTTTTTTTTAACCTTTAGTGTTAAGTCATCTGGCGTTTCAGCTGTAAAATCAAAAGAAGCTCTTGCCGTATAGGTTTGCTGACGATGTACTGGCTCCGATGATGGATTTGAACCATTTTCATTAATCGGTATCTTAACATCAATATAACTAGATGGAAAAATTCCTTCACAGCCACGTTTATTTTTTCCATAATACCATTCATCATTTAGTTTTCTTAATAGATACAATTTATCGTTTTGCTAGTCACGAGGATAATTAAAAAAATTTGATAAGATTTAGATTTGAAAAACTTATGTAGACAAAAATAACCACTGACTTACTTTTAAGCTTAGATCACCATCTTGTGATGCATCAAAATCATATAATGCCAGACCATAGCTTTGATCTTCAAATTGGAATTCATTTATGGAAGGCACTAATGGCACAGATTGTATAGGGGGTAAACTGTAATTTGATATGTTAGCGGATGTTTCATAGTTTTTTCGTTGTGCGTTCGCCATTTTATCCTTAAATAAAAATAAAATTGTTTGGGTTTTTTTTTTTAATAATTAAATGTACCTTCAGATTTGGTTTTGGCGTTTTTATTGGGGGTTTTATAATAGTCGGCATTGCTAATGGCGGTTCGGGTGGTAATAAACTTTTTCCATTACACAATGGATCATCAAAATCCAATTCCTTTCTAGTGTTATTCGTTTGGGTACCGAACGCAAAGAACGATGATGATCCAATATTCAGTGGCTTGTCACTTGGAAAAGGTTTCAATTTCGGCTTATATTCAGGCGAAAATGGATCTATACATTCCCAAGACGATTGATTGGAAGAAAAATTAACTGAAAAATCGTCTTCAAATTTACTTTCGAATTGTACATTATTACTACTGCTGCTGGACGAGGAATTTTTGGAATTGTTGCTAAGCTTCTGATTTGGAAGTGGAGAATTGGGCGGTGAATCGAATGAAATTAATTCGACGGTCGATATCGCTTGATCCGGTGCATACGAAAGATTGGTTTTGGCCGATCGATTTATTGAATTTGATTTACTTAATGTAAAACCGTTCTTTGGTGGAGTTTTCGATCGATTGGATGGACCAAATAAATTCGTCAAAAGACTAATAGATTGACGTTCCGGTTTTTTCAATGCATTTGATAGTTGACCACCGTGTTTGGGTGGTGGTGGTCTAGGCGGTGGTTGTTTTCGATTTTCAACATCATAAGGTGTGGTCGGATGTTGTGCGTTGGTTTTATTATTGTACTGATGTATTTCATTTGATGAAAATTGTATTCGAGAATGATTTCTTATATTTGATGTTGGTGGTGGTGGCGCAGCACGAGATGGAATTGTCATAGTTCTGAAAAAAATGATAAAGGAACTCAGTAAAAAAGAATTCTGTAAGGAAGAAATGGTTATTTCCATGAATCATACCCTTGATTTAAGAAAATAGTGCACGGCAGCGAACTATTTCCTTTGTAATTACACTGAGCCAATACTGATAACATTTCACACATTGTGGGCGTTTATTTTGTGTAAAATTTTACCGTTAATTTCAAGAAATCAGTAATTATTATAGAATCTTCTTTAATTTCTCATTGGAAACATTTAGATTTGTTTAACAATTCATTTTTTTTGCAAATAGACTGACTTATTGCGTTGTTAAACATATTTTTAGTCTGTTCCTAAATAAAAACGTTTTCGTAATTACTACTCGACGGTTAAGCTATTAAATGACGCAATGTGAAAATTTTGGCCCATAAAGTTTTATTTTCTACAAATAAGATAAAACAAACAACAAAAGTGAATATAAATGTATGACACAATTGGTGCTAATTACTAGAGTATATCATTACTATAATGACCAAGTAAACTACTTTCTAATGAGCCCCCCAAAAAATCTGTCTGTACCCAATAAATAAGTCCTTCAGTAATAAATGCACTTACCGTTATAGCACAAATCAGAGATCGTTGCACAAAACGTGAAAAAACTAATTAAAAATAGAAAACAACAATAGGAAAAATAAGTTTTTAGTAAAAGGAAAAAGGGATTTTCTATTTTTATTGTGAAAAACGAAAAACACTCATCACATTCAATGACATTCGTTAAAAAAAGACAATTCACAATACGTAAACGTGAATGTGAGAACAGTGTTGCCAGTATTAAATATTTTAAAATCTACATTATTTGTTTGAAAATAGAAAAAAGGTAATTTTCAAGCGCCAATTTAAAAAAATAAAGTAAAATCACAATCAATTGCAGTACTTTATTTGGTAGGCAAACATTTTTAGTTACATACGACTACTATAATTTATATTTACTATGGTTGGTAGGCTAACATTTCTTTGTATAATAAATGTATATGTATAATATTAGTTTTATTAGTAATCACAAATCACACTTAAATAATATTTAAAAAAAATATAAAAACAAAATAAATTTTTTATAAATCCACTAAAAAAAAAAAAAAATAATACTCTGGTAAAAGTTGCCACTATATTGCGCTATTATTATAGAAAATGTTTTTTAAAAAAACTACTTTTTTATTGGCTTATTAACTAATAGCTGAGGTTCGGAGCGTAACGAATCGGTCAAATATTGGTTTTTCAAAATCTTTTGAAAATATCGTTTTTCATTAGGCGAATTTACAGAATAAACAATTGGACGTACGCCAATATTTTTCCATAAGCTTTGTACGTGCCTACAAAAATAAATTTATTATTTTTAAGAACAATAATAACAAAGAACTTACGCATTAAATTCATTCTTATACAGAAATACCACACTAACCCCAATGACTGGAATTAGTATATTTCTGAATAATGCACCGTAAATGCTCATAAATAATGTCGAATTTTTAAATAATGCCGTTTTTCCACAGTTCAACGTCTTATTAATCCATATGCCACATACAATTTCCGGATATGATTTTCTTAGCTGCATATTAAAAATTATTATTTTTTTCGTTAATTTTGGTAATATATTTGGAATTACCTGATACAATGTAAAAAGAGATCGGCTACAGAAAACAATTTTTTTCGAAACTAACTTATTTAATTTAAGCGCCAACTTAATGGCCTCTGTGCATTTGGAGCTAGTCGATGAAATTAATAAAAATACTGTTAGGTCTAGATTTTCCAATAGTGTCACTAAATTCGCTAGACTGAGAACTTTTTCCGGAGGAAATTGTGAACTAAAGTCCAAAAAAAAAAAATAGAAAAACAAAGAACAACACGGAACAACCATTTTAATACCCCAACGGATGATGTTCGGATATGCTAAAATTCTGAAGAGACTCAAATGTAATATCACTTATTGGTCCCTTGATATTGGCTTTCTCTATGGTTGATCTATGCAGGATGACTAGTTCGCCACATTTTGTAATTTCCAAATCAAGTAGAACCATACCACAATTTTGTGCAATACACTGCAACCGGGAAAAGTCGTTATGATATTCTACAAAACATTCTAGGTTAAAAATAACAAATACTTTTTTCAATGCAGCTGCTGAATTTTCTGGTGCATCAAAAGAAGCTCCTCTATGCGCGACAGGCCAAAACATTGTGCTGAACGATTCACTTGAGGTATCGTCACCGAATAGAGTTGATAAATATTTTCTATTTGGATGTTTTAACTTTACAAATTTCGATCCAATGCAAACAACAAATAGAAGCAGTGTTAGCCAAGGGATTCCTAGACTGGCTAGGGAGCAACATAACCACAATGCATGAAATATAAATGAAAATAAAGCGCACACATAGCACAATACAACGTAAAACATTTTTATGGCTTTAATGACAGTGGCCAATGTCATTAAGATGGTTTTTTGTTATTTCTCAATAAGAATCATTCTACTTTTTATTTAAGATTAGATTTTTATCGTAAAAAGGGCGTCGTTTTTTCAATCACAACAATTAAAATTGTCAAAAAGTGGTGCCAGAAGTGGTTTTTTTATATTCATCAAACTTGCAACGAGGGTTGCCACAACAATTTATTTTGAAGCGCTTTTGAAAGCGCAACGCAAATGTAGGGTTTTTTTTTTAATTTTTGAGCTAACGGTTTTTACAGTTGATTTCAAGTTGGACGGTAAAAGCAATTTAAATACTACTACTACTACAGTTAATTTCAGATGGCTGGTATCCCCACGACCCCTCCCATACAATTTTATGTGAAAATTTAAACTTCAGAAACCGAAAAAAACTTCTTTAAAACTGTTAACGGAATTTTATTTTATTTTGTTAATACAAAAATAGTATTTTTAGTAAATCACTATAACCTATGTAAGTAGGTACTATCTCGAGAGTACTCTATCAATATGTATATTTAATTATTTAAAAATAGGCAACGCATTTTTCTTCCAATTTTCGTCCCATCGGAGGGCTTGGAATTGTTTTAAATTTTGATTAAAAATTTCCTTTATGTTAACCAGGGAAATATTTTTCGGGAAATGTTCAAACCAACTAAGAAGTTGCTGGGCTAATTCTTCGTCATTATTAAACACAAATCCATTTTGTTCGTGTTGAACCAATTCGGAAATACTATATTAAGGGTGGGGAGGAAAAAAAACTGTGATAATCAATAAAGAAAATCAATTCGTACAAACCATTTGAAATTCATCGCACAAACTGGCAAACCACAACCAAACATATCCACAACTTTCATGGGCAAATCTAAACCACTTGAACTCCAATGAAGGCACACACCCAAATCAGCTGCAGCAAGAACCAATGGATAATCTTCAATTTCAAGCCATGGCGTTATTATTGATACTTTTCGCCACTTCATAGTTGCAATTTTCTCCAGATATTCCGCTTTTTGTGGACCTTTTCCTGTTATTATACATAACAAATGTGGATAGTTTTTCGAGGTCAACGCCATTGATTCGTATGCTAAAATAGATTTTTAAATTAAAGATGTATTTAGAAACACATTAATTACACACTTTGTAAGGCCCTTAGTAAAACTGCAAAATCTTCATCAGGCGTCCAACTGGTGCTAGAAATTAAAATTGCTGGACGGTCTGCTTTGTATGCGATTTGACCATTCAGATATTTTACTGTGAATGCTGTCGATTCCAATGCATCTTTTTCATCGTAATTGATAGGCAAAAAATTCGAATAATTTTGAGATAGTTTCATAAAAATTTGATGTTTTTGTTCGAGGGAAATTGGCTGAAAATGGGATGAAGGGCGATCGTACAGAACGGTGGCACTGAAAATTAATTAACAATATATTTTTAAATTAAAGGTAATTTCTTTGATTACTTAATATTCCATTTATTTTTAAGGTCGTCTTTCATTGCTTTTGTAACACATAAATTGGCAATACTTTTCCGGCCAAAAAATGACTCAATCCATTTTGCCAATTTAACAATAAAACTATTTGATGACGATTCAACGGCCAATATCGTATACGTATAATTATGCCAATCAATAATAAATTTGCATCTCATTAGCAACGAAAATAAATAACAAACAAATAACGTTGGAATGGCTGGCGGATTCTGGCACAGAATATATTGTGGACGTCTTATGCTAACTAAGGCAATAAGCAAACTTAACAGTTGCCATAATGTTTTGAACACATATTTGACAGAAGTTGGTAAATTTAAATTGGGAAATGGTGCTAATTTGTGAATTTTTGTGTTTGGATCCCTTGTAATTTCATTCAAAGGATCACTGTCCACATAACCTATTAGATCAACGTTGAAATTTTGTTCAATGAAACTTTTTGTGTGATATTCCATACGAGGACTACGGCCAATATCTCCCAGCACAATTACACAAATATTTATTGGTTTCTTAATGGACATAATTATTAATTTCCCAATATAATTTTCTTTTCGTGTTGTGTTTACGTTATATATATTGAAAATTGAAACGTCAAAGTTTCTGACATGTAGGTAGAGAGCGAGCTTTTTTCATTCGTTTTTTCTCTCTCTCTCTTACTGTGTGTGGCATGTGTGGATCGAAGTCGATGACGCCATGTTTTTCATTTGTTGGCTAATCTTCGATTTTAGGTTTGATTTTCTCAAAATTTTGTTAGAAAATCAAAAAAAAATTGTATGCCAAAAAAGATTGGAAATAAAATTTTGAATGAGTTCCTTTCTTCCATTCTTTTATTAGATTCTTGTACTTCCCTAAATTTTTTTGTTTTTGTTGACAATTCGGTTTTTTTTTAATTAGAATTTAAAAATGCTAATTACTCGAGTTGTGGAAGTCTTTTTGCTGCTTAGCTAAGAAATATTTGTAAAAGTTATTCTTATCAAACTGAGATAACTGCTCTTTCACTACTAAACTCTAAACCCATAGAGCCTAGACTGTAGAATTACTATAAGAAGTCAAATTATAGCATCGTTGGAAAGAACCATTGATCTTTGTCGTGTAAAGTTTTTTCCATACGCTAAGCTAGCTTCATTGTAAATATTATTTCAATTTCTTATTAGAATTTTACAATGTTCTAATCCTAAAATTTTATTACGTATTTAGATGACTAATCACAAATCATTATCAAATACTTAAGGTCATGATACTCTTAGATGGGAACTTATTATTAAAACGACAAATTGAAGGTCTATTTTTTTTTTATTTATATTATCTGTAGTTACTTTAAATAAGAAAATAAATTGTACTTCTATGAAATGATAAGTAGGTATGTAGTAATAATAATAATAAATGTATTATACAATATTAAAATTTAAAAAAATGGTCTATTCTTAACTAAAAAAGAAAAAAAAAACATGAAAGTTGTAGATTATTATTGCATTTCGAAGAACACAGCAATATGTTGTGCTAAAATTGTAATGTTTGTGATCAATAAATGAATGAAATTTATTGCTATTTAAATGGTTAGACAAGAGTTATTCTCTCCGCTCATACAAGATATCGACTTAAATAAAAAAAAAAAAAATGTACAAGTTAGGTATAATAAATTACCCGGCGCTTATAGTATTCAAGAGATCATGCAGTTTCCTTTCTCTTGAGGATTTCCATTATCCTTTTCGATTTGCAATAATATCGAATGAAATACATCTGCAACAGCCTAAAAACAATTTTCCTATAATTTATATAAATGAAACACACAAAAACTATTTCAAACCTCGTTCTGTTTTGCAGATGTTTCTAAAAATGCAGCTTTCCACAATTCGGCTATTCGTTTTCCATCATCAGTTGATACTACTCGTTCTTGATGCAGATCTGTTTTGTTTCCAACAAGAACAACAGGTACACTGTATGTATAAAGATAGAAAGAATATTTTGATTATAGGTAATTTATTGAAAGTGTTTTTTGTACACTCACCTTGCTTTTCCCATTACATCCATCAGTTTCTCATATATAATTTTGACAATTTCAAATGATTCCATACTAGTGATTGAATAAACCAAAACGTAACCATGAAAATCCATACTATATTGAGCTGGAAATATACTGTAAGCATCCTGACCAGCAGTATCTACTAATTTAACTTCATAATCTGTAGAGTTGACTCGTGTTACTTTTGTAAATGCTGGAAATATACAAATGGACAGATTTCTAATCCATAGAAGAAAGGTATTCCGAACGATATAAATTATAACAAAACAATATTTTACTTCTAAAGCAAAATTTAAACTCAATGATCTCTAAACATCCGATTGATTGTGTGTTAACATTTTTGAAGAGCTATTCTTATTAGTATTCCAACTGGTCAATGGGATCGAAAAAGAAAAGGTAGGTACTCACTGTTTTCTATTGTAGGGTCATATGAATCGACAAATTGTCCTTCGACGAATTGTATACTTAATGATGATTTTCCTAAAAAAAAAAACGCTTTACATATTATGAAATTCATAATGCGTTGTTAAATAGAAAAAAAAAAAAAAAAAAAAAAACTAAACATTTTTATGATCCATTCCCATACCTACAGATCGGGCTCCCATCATTGCAATGTTACGCTCTTTTGGAGCCATTGTACAAAAAGTTTCCTATTTTAACGATCACAACACAATTCTTCAATGTTTATAAATATTAAATTAAAATTGTTACAATATTTTATTAAGAATTAAATCAATGTTAGCATAAAAATCGCGTATTTGATAAGAAAATAAAAACGTCCACTGTCAATATGTCATGATAAAATGAAAAATGGTGGTGCCAGTCATTCTTAGAAAAAGCTTCGAACGGAGTCTGTTCAATAAAATTATAATATGCATAGTGTTTTGTTTCAAACCGCCGCAATTTAATAAGCCGTCACTTATAGATGGACATATAAATTGAAATAATTATAGTATATGTTAGAGCGAGAAAAAGGTTTTTTTGGCGGATTGTCAAAATAATTTTTAATTTAAAATTGTTAACTGTGTAAATTCGTGTTTTACAAATTATTAGGTACTTATACCAACGTTCATTATATTCTAATGTAACGGAAAAAACTTGTGAAGGAAGAGGTGTTTTATACATAAATCGGTTGGAATTTGTAAGTATTCGTTATTTAGCTAATCATTCTTCTATTGGTGGCCACAAGGATTTCTAATTCTATTAAAGTCTTTTAGAATATGTTCCTATTTGCAAAATTGATCAAATTTTTCTAAAATCATGAAAATCTGTCACTTACAACTTTATTTTTCAAATACGGCACTGTACACATATATTCTAACGAAAGTCTAAACAATAAAAATCGAATCATATTGACCCCTGTGATTTACACCATACAGATGCACATAAATATTACATTAAGTATTGTATATGTATGTATGTAGAAGGCCTGAAAAATACCTATCGGTTTCTCATCTCCAGCCGGCGAACTTGAATGAAAAGTTCCACATAAGCAACATCCTCTTCCTACTAGTACTTGGCATATATGTAAGCTATACATACATACCTACATACATATGTAACTCTACCTAGTATCCAAACAGTAAAGAAAAACATGAACATAAATGGCAGAAAACATTTGTAAATTAGGTATAATTTTTACCATTTATTTACCTAGAATTTGTTGGTATTGTATATAATAATAATTTTAATTGTATTTCTTTCTTACACATCTGACATCTCACTTTTTTATTTAATGCTGTTCTATTTCAACACTATAAAAAAAGTACAGTTGAATTTGGTAAAGTTTTTTTTTTTTTTTTTTTCGTGCCAGTGTTACTTTATTATTACTTTTAAGACGTAAACATTTTATGCATTTCCAAAGAGTCTTGCTTCTCTTACTTTTTGTTTAGTGTATTTATGGATATGCCTTGATTTAGTTAGTCTATCAACGCAAACGCATGTACTCTCGATACTCGTTTATTATTTTAGTTGCGTGTTCTACCACTACTCATTGTGCATAAGAAAAAGAATAGAAACAAAAAAAAAAAAAACTGTATTTTTATTCAGTGTTGTGTATGAGTGAGTACACGTTGTTTACCTTAAGTTAAAGTCATTTTTTTTCTTTAGAATTCAAATGTAATTATTACTCGAATTGGAATATACACACAGTATGCATATAGAGGTATGTGTATGAGTACTGCTTAGCTAAGAAATATTTAATTGAAGAACAAAAACGAAAAGAAAAAAAATTTGTATTCACTAATTCTGATGATCAATCAGTTTTCTATATACCAGATGGAAGTATGACAAGTGAAGAGGAAGAAGTTCGTTTGTTGTTATCGCGACATCAAACGCAAATGATTTGCGAGATAAATGATGAAAAATTAATGCCGGCGCTAATACAAAAATCGGTAATTTCCAACAGTGAGAAAGAATTAGTGAACTGTGAAGAAAATGCTGAGAAAAAATGTTCGGTGTTAATTGAATTGATATCGAAAAATGGATTCGAAAAATTTAAAGAATTTTGTTATGCTATCGAAGCCGATTGTCCAACATTTATCGAGGATTTAATTAATGATCGACTTAAGTATGGTAAGTGATACCAACCTATATATTATAATGTGTGTATATCAAATTGATTTTATTCTATTTCCTTTCTGACAAATTTCACGATTGATTGGACGCTGATGGTTTTTATTTAAAGAATCATTCATTTAGAACTAGATCTAGAGGTTATGTTAATAGGAAGCTTCACCATATTCCCGAAAGTTCCTACTCGAATCACATGATCCTAATCGGGATATACCTGGCTATTTTATTAAAAAAAAAAAAATCTAAAAAACCATTTCCTACAGAAACCTTTGTCAAAAATATCATACATAAATATGTCATAGTTGCAGTTATTGTGCATTTATAACAAAAAATGCTCGTGTTACTTTTATACCTATACAAAACATATACATACATACATACATATAATCACCTTTTATTTTCTACTTTGTTTTATTAGAGATAATTACTTCCACAACATACCTTAATAATTAAATATTTCCTGTTTCAATAGATTATAAAATCAACATTTAAATTAATTGTTCATAATTTTTCTTTTAGATATCGACAATTCAGTTCATGTGAATAAAAGCGAGGATACAAATAGGTAAGTAAATAATTGGGAACATTTTCATTGTTCATTGTTGTGATTAGTTTTAATTTTGATAAAAAAAAAGTACTTTTGTCAGACCTCTCAAGATTTAATTACATACCAAAATCATTGTTGTTGATTTTACGAGAGACGAACATTACAAAAGTACAAAAATATCGATTATGTTCAAATTCAATCCAGCATAAGACCAATATTCGATTAAATCGCTTTAATTCCCAATTCATACACTTCCATAATCAAGTTTCTGGTTAAAACGACTAAAGGCTATTAATCTTGGTCAAATTCAACTAAATTGGCATAGGTAGTTATGGACAGGAATGCAAAATATGGAAAATCTGTAGGATTCTTCAAATGAGAGAAAAGTTGATCTACCAACATCTTTTAGTCATATACCCGGGGGCTACATAGCAATAATGACTCTTTTTTTTCCACTTATTTTTTTAAAAACTACTTCACTTCACGTTGTATCACTTTGTATCTCTGGTTTTTAGATTTTACTCTTAATGTTGATGATACTTTCAAAATCCAGAAGATTCCAAATGAATTTCAATTAGTATTGTTCAAAATAATCTAACATTCCAGACATTTCATTAAATATAAATACTTTTTATAAGTGGCATGAACTGTTACTGTTTATATTTATATATATACATATATACATATGTATATTATGTACAACTATACAATTTATATACATTTATATGTAATGCTTATGAATGAATGAATAATGAACAAGATTTCTCGTCCAAAAAGATTTTATAATTATCACTACTGTTTTATATAGAACACTACAACAGGTGCCAAGAGAGAGAGTGAGTATGGAATATACTTAAAAATATGCACATAAAAAAAAATAAAGAAATCACTAACCGGCTGCGCATGTGTGTTGTTTTTAATACATGTCTTAAAATAATAAACATCTTGAGAATGTCAAGAAAATTGTCCAGTGCACTTTAAAATTAACGCGAAAAATTTCCCACAATTGAAACTGAAAATAAAGAAACACGACGGCAATTGTGCTGTTATTAAATAGTGATCCAAATATGTAATGTAAAGAATAAATAAATGAAATAATTTGTGCCAAAAGATTGAGCCAGTTAAAAATATAGTGAACCATCGAAAATACACCAAAAATTTCTATGTAGCAAAAATTGTGTTATTCTCCGTATTTACGAAATAATTTTTGTTCAAACAATTTATACGGCGGCAACAGAAACTATTTACGGAAAAAGGATATTTTTGATCTTTGAGCAATTTATCTGTCTACACTTAAGGGATAATGTCGTGCTATACGGTTTCAGAATGTCCATACGCATGCCAAAGCTGTGATAACTGTATCGATATTCCATGTGCGGCAGCATCAATAGCATCTTGTACTCTGAACAAGAATTATCCACAATTAGGATATTTTGTACCATTGCCATCGCGATACCTAACTCCTGAACCACAAATCTATAGCAGACGGTATAGAATTTTTTTTTACCTACTCGCATTACTTAAACTTAAATAAAATTGCAAACAGGCAAATAATTTATTAATGAAATTTTCATATTTCCATATAGTGAAACAAATCAAAAGCAACGATCACAACGTGCATCAAGCTATTGTGGTTCAAGTGGCTATGATCGAGATGTATCATCATGTCGTTCATCTATAGCGATAAATTCATCAACACCACCACTGTCACCACCACCAGCATCATCCCAATCACCACCAATATTGTCAGTGATCAACAAGGAAATAAATACCAAATGCTATTCACCAATATATAGTAATAGAATTATTGAATCTGCCAATCTGCCAATCAAATCACCAAATAACTATGCGTCATTATTGTGTCACCAAAATATTGCATCAAGTCCAACATTTAAGAAACGAGAAAAGCTAAAGCACCGTTTTAGTGATGTTGGCAGTTGGGGAAAATTTCGAAAGGATAAAGTTAATAGGCGACCGTACCGTTCTATGAATGAAACCATTGAAGTGCTCGGTGATCCCGTTGTCGAAGACAATTTGTTTGTAAGTACATATTTTTTTTTTCTGTCTATTTTATATTGACTAATTACACAACAAAGATGTTATCGATCTATTACTGAATACTCTATAGTCAATAATTTTTTGATGGTCACACTTAAGGTGAAAAATGAGGGGCGTTTTGCATTTAATTTCCAAATAAGTTTAGATAAGGAATTAAAATCTAATTTATTCGAGTACTTATTACAGCGTATATTATTACTATGGCAAAACATTGTTTGGCTTCGATTTGATATGTTTGGCGTTCGTAGATACGCCTACAGAGCATATCCTTTTTGTATTGAATTGGAACATTTTTATATTTGTTAAAATACAATCAAATTTGATTTATTACTTGAAAATTGCATGATTTAATTTTCGATTCCAAGAAGGTTTTAAGTCAAGTAGATTATTAAACCTTTTTTTTTCAAATTATCCATATAACAATAACAATAATGATCAATTATATGTGAGTAGGTACTTAACTACTGTTCATTATTCAATATATCATAATTATGATAAGCTCAACCGATAAAACTAATAATCATTAGTGTGAATAAGCAATTTGTTAGGTGGTTAACATTTTGTTAATTTTATATAACTGATTAGGCACTAGTTATTACTGATCTTAAGTAATTTGGAAATAATATTGACGGTATAGCAACACCGATGAGTTCCAGAAAAAAGAAAAAAAAACACCGCTGGAAACTTTGTAAACTGAGATTAGAATATTATACAAAAAAAATGGTCTAAGATTGGTGGTCAAAAAAGCCAACATTTTTTCTTGGACAGATTTTGGTAACTTAACCACATTTAGCAGCGGGAAACGAGAATTCTCGTTTTTTTTTAAAAAAAAATACATCGTCGTCTCATTTTCTCATTTTGCGACAAGCACTGATCACTAAAATTTACCGATTTATATGAAAAGTTTGTGAAAAATAGCCCAATACGAATGTGTTAACATTGCCCCTGCTCAATACCTAAGAAATAGACAAATATTCCGGTCATCCAATGGAAATTTGTTACTTCTCTAAATAATAAGAATACTAATATGTGTAGTTATACTAATTTGTCCATCTATAAATTGAATAATTCCTATTACTCATTCAATCAATAGCGTTCTATCTATCTGTAATTTTATCAATATTTGCTTCAATATGAGTTTCAATTCTAAAATTAGTTTAGTTCAATTTGTACTAATAATCTTACCATATACATTTATGTATGTACACCAATTATCTACATATTGTTCTTAAGTAATTCACGCGATATAAATTTAAATAATTCAATTAATACAATTTGCTACGGGTATAAAAAAAAGGTTAAAAGAAAAATGAATTCTCATAAATATTCTCCATATAAAAAAAAAAAA
This sequence comes from Platyura marginata, assembly GCA_026745375.1. Lineage (NCBI taxonomy): Eukaryota > Metazoa > Arthropoda > Insecta > Diptera > Keroplatidae > Platyura > Platyura marginata. The sequence goes on along the minus strand of JANSTT010024480.1, from coordinate 2,796 downwards.
TCTATATTTACTCAAATTATAGTTTATTTATAGTGTGAAATGACTTTCAAGTAATTTATTTTTAGTATTCCGGTTAATGTGCAACAGTTTTTTTTTATGTTTATGTTGTTTAAATATACAAAAACAATATTACAAAAAGAACCCAGTAGTATATTATGTATGTGTAGTTTAGGTATTGCGGAATCCAATAAACAACGGCTGGCAGGGGGGAAGGACATAAATATAATTTTGATAAAAAAAAAAAAATTGTGTGACAATGAAATTATTGCACTGTGTACAGAATAGAACAAAACGAAAAATACGGCATAGCACACCAAAGCGAAGAAAACCATCATCATCTCAACATCGACGAAAGGAACATTTTCACCATCAGTCACCATCATCAACATACCGAAAATCCGATTTTTATTTATTTGATCCAATATCAAAAAACACTGATATTCTCTATCCGAATAATGGTAAAATTCTCTATGATGATGGCCAGTATGAGATGGGTGATGGCAATTATTATTATAAACAAAATATTAATCGAAATTATTTAAAAAATAATTATCATAATAATACCAATAAGCGATATCCATCAGGTGGTGGTCAGGTGGTTAGTCAAAGGCTAAATACAAATGTGCGTAATCAGCGGTACACAACATTACCAATCAACAGAAGTAAATACGATTCCGATATTTTTTATAGTGAAAGTTTATCAAATTATAAACATTTGCATCAAGCTACTAAAGCTAAAAGGAGAAAGGTTAGTTTTTTTTTCTTTCTTTCTTTTTAAACTTAAATGATTTACCTAAATGAATTTTTTTTCTGTTGTTTTCTTAATTTATTTAATTGGTTTTTGGTGAACTTAAATCTGTATATGGAGGGCTGTGAGCGAAAAAAAAATGTAACAATTTTGTCTGTAGGTCACACATTGAAACACAAAAAAAAAACAATACTTAATACATTTAATTAAAAAACAAAAGAGTAATAAAATGAGAAAAAAATTAGTCAATAGAAAATTGATATCTACGCGTACAATAGGTGAAATTAGCGGATATATATTCGATGCAATTAACAGATTTTTTTTCTCAACGCCTCGCTACCAAAGTTTAAGCGGTTTGAACAATTTAAAGTAAACATTTTTAAATTAAACCATACAAATGTGTTCGTCATCATATAAATGTGATGAATTTTTTACTTTATAATATTTTGACTTATTCTGCATATATCTAAGTACCTACATAATGTACTTAGAATAGTCTTCTTCTATAGTACTTTTTGAACTACACAAACCTATAACAGTATGGATACACTTAATTAATTTTAAATAGACGTAATTTAATTGAAGTATATATTATAATATAAGAAGCCATTACATTTGTATAATAATTTTCATAATTTTTTTTTTTTTCTTGTCATTCCCAAGAAGATAAAAATTGTGTCTTTATATCTATCTGATGCTATCTCTTTTTTATACACATATACAACGGTCATAAACACTACTTTTTCAATCAAAACTAGATGTATGTTTCTTTAAAGCAAAATGATACTGAGACTTGCCTTGCCTACACACAGTTTTTGGTCTTTCTCTTCGAATTGCTGACTCTTGTTTGGTATTAAAGTAATTGTTTGCTAAACAATCAGGATCTTCAAACATTCCATTCGAATGATGCTAGCAATAATGTTATTTTAATGAATGCTTCAGTCTAATAAATTAAATACTTAATTGTGAGAATTGCCATTAAAATTGAAATTAAAAAAAAAGGAAATAGTTATCGAAGTAATTTAAATGTTTTCGATTATTTTTTTTTTCTTAGAGATCGATAATTCATCATCGTCATCATCATCTTTTTCTCTTGTTCAATGTAGGAACAAATCTCTCATAGTAAATTTATTGATGTAATGGCACAAATGTGAATATGGGAGGCAATCTACCTACAGTCAAACCCGAAACCGAATTATATTTTGGTAGTATCTAAAATCTAAATCTATTTTTCAAGAAAACCGCTTCTCCTAATGAACCCGCGTTCCGTCAAAATTTACAAATTTATACTGAAGCATTTTCTGTTTTCCCACTTCAATAATATATTCATAAAAGATCCCATATTCTTAAGAACCATTTCCATCCTCACCTTAATAAACTGGTTGGCGTCGATATTAGTTGTTACCGAGATTTAAAAGCGCTTTAGTCGCAAGAGTTTCGTAGATCACGATAATATTATAGTTTTTGTACCCAGTGCACATTATCAAAAGTTAGTTAGATGTAAGAAAGTCTGTGCAATCGTTATTAAGTAGTCTAATATAAAAGAAGTAATCGTGGCATTTTCGTTTTAAGCACACACACGAAAAAAAAACAACAAATAAATACAAAAAAGTGCTTTTTACTTATTTGGTTTTTTTTTTTTTTTTTTACCTGCTACTCAGATATTTGGCTTAAAGTACGATTATATTATCTTCAAGGTTTTCTACTACCAATTCACTTGAAAGGTAAAGGCAACGTGTTTTTATTCTTCGCATACCAACCAACAATCGACGATATTATACAAGTTTTTCCATTTAAAATTTAAATTTTTACTGGTTCTGGTGCGCTCAATGTTATAAAATAATATGTGAGAGTTGTGTGTTATTCTAAATAATATAGTAAAAAATATATTGTGGTTTTAGCATAAATTCGTAATGTTGTACAAATTTTTGTGACATGTGATTAAGAAAAAAAAAAAAAAAAAAAAAAAAAAAAAAAAAAAAAAAAAAAAAAATTAAGAAAATAAAATAAATAAAGAACAAAACATTAATCATAAAAAATGACAACAC
>JANSTT010024479.1:58716-92390 GCA_026745375.1 Platyura marginata | reverse complement strand
AAAAAAAAAAAAAAAAAAATAAAAAAAAAAAAAAAACAAAAAAAAAAAAAACAAAAATACAAACATTCTAACAAAAAAAAAAAAAAAAAAAAAAAAAAAAACAAAAAAAAAACAGACAATTAGCAAATCTATAAGTTTGTGTATTTTTTAAATGTTCAAGAAAAATGATTTAAAAACAAGAAGAAGAAAATGTAAAATTTTTTGGCAACAAACACAACAAAGTAGTAGAATGTTAACTATTTTTAATTTCTTTTTTTTTCTTTTCTTTTCTTGTTTTTTATACATAATATATATATTTTTTTTTAGAAAGCCAATTTTCAAGACATCCCGTTTTGACAATTGACGCTAAAATTAATTGTATAGTTTTAAAAAAATATATATATATAAATACACCTATCAATATATAGATAATAGTTTTTATTTTTATTGAAATTTACAATTTGTACTTTTGCCGGTAAGTTTACTTTTTCGATTATATTATGATTACTTAAAAATTAATAGTCAATGGCCACAGAAAATATATATAAAATTAATAATAAAAAAAAAACATGAAAATTGAAACAAATATTTATATATAGAAACGAGGCTACATAAAAGTAGATTTTTTTTTTAAATTGTGCGAAAATGTACACAAACAATTTGGGCTAAACAAAATTTGTTTAGTTTGTAAATGTGTTTTATTGTTTAAACAAATAAACAAAAATATAAATAAATAATTTATACGTATTTCGCCAAACAAAAGAAAAATATTATAAATGTGGTTCAAACATTCAAAAATTGTTTTAATTATGAAAACAAACAAAAAACACATACACACACAAAAGTTTAAAAAAAACTTGACTTTAACACTGATAAAGGATACGCAACATATTCAGCTGTTTCCATTTAGATGAACTAGCTAAGTCTGAAGATAAATGTCAATGCCGTGCATCGGGAAACTGCTGAGCAAATCGCGATGAGTTGAAAATGGGCAAATCAACATTTATGTTTATGGTCGGTAAAAGGCTCACAGTCCCCAACGATAGAATAGAATGTGAAAAGATCTAAGAAATAGTATCGAATGTAAAATGGGTAACGACTTTTGCCACACGAATAGTGTGACGATTTGAAACTTCAAACCTAAGAACTATACTAAGCAAGCACAACTCGCCATAGAATTTCAAAGATATAACTAAACATGTGACGGCTGGCTTTATAACCAAGGAATTGTTAGACGTAGAAAATGAACTAGGTATATATGCCAACATATCAATCAGTGTATAAATAGTTTTAGAATAAATGTTATTTTCCCGCTTAGTGCTAAAAGTACCAAGTGAGGTAGATTTGGAACTTGCCACTACTAGTGGCCAATAAGAAACGCCAGACTTATTGCCAGTACTAGTGGCAAACACGATACGCCAGTCTGTTATCGACACTACTAGTGGTCAATAAGAAACATCGGTCCACTACTAGGGGCTAAAAATCACAAGATATTATTTAAAGAAATTCTAGAGATCATTATCTACTTTAAGACGTTCGTGGAAGATTTGGGAAAATCTCAACTGTTTGAATAGGCTATTATGGAATCATAAAAACGAAGTCCTGGATTCAAACACAACAAAATGTTGTTTTACGATGCTTTTTAATATTTCAATAAAAACAATATTATTTAATGAAATGTCACATCGCTCATGGATCAAATTGGAGTTCAATATACATTAAAAAAAAAATTAACCAAAAATTTGTTGCTATAATTCATCCCTGCGCTGCTTTGGCTTTACTTTTAACTTTCTTGACTTTCTTTAATCCGTCCATATTAGCTTTCATAAATTTCGAGTATACTTCCATCATACGTGGTACATCATTTTGACTAACTACAGTGCTGAGCTTTTTCGATTTGTATCGTGCCCGTATTAGACATTTATATTCAGTTGGTTGTTTTAGAGGTGGATTACCTTCACGGGGTGTAGGTACTTTGTGACCATCGTCTAAAAAATAATAAATTAAATTTGAAGTGTAATCATTAAAAAAAAAATTTAATGTATTATACATCGCTTTAAGGTTACTGTAAAAGAAGACTTCTCTCTGGCATTTAGAGCCATTACTGTTAATTGATTCAAGAACTGAAAGAAATACTTTTTAATTTACTATTGATTATTAATAAAATTATAGTTTATATACTTCTTCATTGCTGACAAAAACCATTTTTTTAATTTAATATTTATATCGTACACAAAATGTAAATATCAAATGTGGGAATGACTTTGTTGTGTTGGCATTGAAATGACGTTTGCTATCGGTACAATGTTGCCAGCAAGCCAAATTTGGTATCAGGCGAAATCGTCGATTGAGGTAAAATATCGAACATCTCCAAATCCATTTCAAAGAAGGGAATGAGTACGTTCAACGAGCTATGGTAGTTACCTAATTAAATTACCAATCCAAATTGATTCAAAATTACATTAACATAGATATGTGTGGAGAAAAAACTAAAATTAAAATGTTAATGACTAAAATAAACACATGGGAAATTTCCGATAAAAAAATTAATTTTAGTAATTAGTGATTTTTCATGACACACTACCAGACCAGTGTAAAAAAATCTAAGATTTTGTTAATTCAGTAAACGATGGACTTTTCTATACTACAACGCTGTAAATCTTAACAACACCATCTTGATGAACGCAAGAATGTACTACATTCGCGATTTTTTATTTAATGAACGTACTCAATAAATGCAACAGCGCTGTCAAAATATTAAAAATATTTTGTTTAAAAAAAGCATTGTTCGCAAATGAAACAATTAATTACTAAGTGGAGTACATTTTAAACAAAAAACGAAGATGTTCTTAATATAATTTCAAAAGAAATGCAGTGGATGATCTCTTTCAAATATATACCGCCATTTTTCCTGTGTAGTTCACCGTAAAAATCGTAATGCTTTCGAGAAAAAGCAAAGACAAATCCATTAAGGAAGGTGTTGTCGGCAAATATGTTAAAAAGGATACGCCACCAGAAATTCCAGGTATTGTTTTTCCTTTTTAATGCTTATGCAAAATACTTACCACTTCTCAAAGTTATTAATGTATGGACGATTGAGAAAAACAAAAATAAATCAAAGACTCGCAGAAATAGCCAGCAAATGTATGGTACAGGTGATGCTTCTTCAAGTACCAATGCAAATATAATTCAAGCGACCAATCAAAAATTTGGAACAAATGGAAAGGTAATAGCAAAACCGACAGGACTTGGACATGAAGGAAAATACACGCCAAAGTAAGATATTCTTTTTTTTTCTTAATGGAACCAAAATGATATTTTCCTGTTAAAATAGATTTGTCAATTCACCACCCAGTCTAATGGATATCAATAAAAATTCCAATCTCAATTATTCCCAAACGACTGAAGAAATTATACGACGACCCTCATCACAAACAAGTGGCCAACTAGCAGGATCGAATAATTCAAGTAGCAGCAATATCAATAACAATACTCATGGAAATTATGTGGACATTGATCAAATTGATCAGATGCGTCAACAGCCAGATCAACTTTTTCCACCATTAAATACAAATTTTCATCGGAATTTTTCGATGAATCAAAACCATCGACACACATTTGAGAATCACTCTCTAATGCAAACTTACTCGGGAAATAATTTGGCTGATGCTTCACATTTTACCAAACAATACTCAAATCGCAATATGCAACAATCCAATGTATCCCGGGTACCATCGCCGCATACGTCACAAGAGCCATTATTCAATCAATACAAAATGCCACAGTTGAAAGGATACAATTTGGATAGTTCACCAATATATGAAAACCAATCTCAGGTATCGGTTGCGGTACGCTCTGAATCACCAATTTACAGCAATACAAATTCAAGTCTAATGTCGGTCTACCATCAAGAAAATATTTCATCACGCAACCAATCGATCAATTCTATTTATCAAAACAGTACCAATGACGTGCAGCGATATTCAAATCCAACATCACATCAATCTCTGTACTCTAATGTGCCCACATCAAATACGGTTGCCTATTCAAATGTTGGCCAGAAATTATCAATTTTACCATCCGAAATTCCTCTCTATACCAATGTACAGTCATATGATCCAGGTGTCGGTATGACGTATGGAGAGAAATTGATACACAATGCCCGTCATGGAATTTTATCTCAAGTTCCATCACAACAGTCAATGGAAGAAGAATTACCACTTCCACCGGGATGGTCAGTTGATTATACATTACGTGGTCGAAAATACTATATCGATCACAATGCCAAAACAACACATTGGTCACATCCTCTAGAGCGGGAAGGTTTACCCGTTGGTTGGCAACGAATTGAATCACCACAATATGGTGTTTATTATGTCAAGTAAGTATCGCATCGTCGACAATCGTTCCAATCATATTTGAAACTAATTATTTGTAGTCACATAACACGACAAGCCCAATACAATCATCCATGTTTAACATCATGCTATTTATATACAACTGCTGAACCTGTGAAGCCAATCATTCCGGGACCAGCACATACACAATTTAATCCACATAGTGCACTGGTACCAGCAAATCCATATTTATTAGAGGAAATTCCTCCATGGCTATTGATCTATGTAAATGGTATGGGATACTGAGTATTCGTTCATTGGATTTGTTTTAAAACGAATCGAATTTTTCAGCTGATCCTGCTACAGATCACAAACTTAAGTGGGATATGTTTAAATTATCCGAATTGGAGTGTTTTGACAGTATGATGTTCAGAATGTTTAAACAGGAAATGGAAGCACTTATTACACGGCATGAGACTTACAGGTAAAACAAATTTTTCACGTAAAAATTTATTTAGAGAAGTGTTGAGCAAGTAATCGATACTGCTAAATTAGTTGATTGATTTTAGAGATAGATTCAAGTTTAGTATCAGTACTTTATTCGTTTCGAGAACTCTTTCATATTTAAGCAAACAACGATATAACCTACACATCTTGATTTAGTAGTACATTAATTAACACTGTTCGTAGTATTACTAAGTAAAAGGAATTAGTCTGCTTATGCAAGGATTTTTGATTGGAAAACTATTTTGTCTGATACACATGTCCAAAAAATAACCCTCAATTCCACTGGTTCATATCCAGTTGATAAACTTTCATCCAGTTTTGTCTAATTATTTATTTGGCACATGAACAAGTGATAGAGACGGATAGCCATTGGCCAACACTAATTAGACAAATTTCTAATAATTTCCTTTGAAATCTTACAAGTCATTCTCTGTACACTAAGTTTGTAATTGTATTCTCTCCATTTTGTCAGTATATATTATTTGATAAGGATTCAGGACTGGTGAAGCTTACTTTAAAGAACTACGAACAGAAGAATTAATAAGAAAATGTTTTATCTTTATATTATTAAATGGTTTAGTAGTTTAGTTTAGTAATTAAATGTCAGTTTAGGATCAAAAGATTACCCCAGTATAATTTACTTGCTTTACATTGATTTGGCCATAATAAATGTATTTTAATAATTTTAGACGAGCCCTCAATGCTGAGTTGCATCGTAGATTGCAATAAGAGATGAAGTAGATAAATGGAAAAGTATGAACTTTTAAACATCCGATCGATGACTGGCTATTTCTTCCTTGTGTGTAAATTTAATTTTTTTCTTTTTTTTTTGGATAGCAAATATAACTCTAACTATTGTTTTCATATTTTGTTCCTGTAAATAGTTTAAATATATGTACTTTTAGGAGCACAGTTGTAAGAATAGGAACTTAGCATTAATTTAATATAAATAATCATACGCTTTTACTCTCTATATAAGTATAATACCTAAATAGTAACATTATGAGTGTATACCCAGTTTATAGACATGAAAAATATTGATTTTATTTTATTTGTTGTAGAAAATAAGATGTTTTGGTTTGGATGGTAATTCAGCCTTCCTAAACCTATCAAAACATCTTTCTTTCATTAATGATGTGACTTGACACATGTATATTTATTTATCTAGAATTCTAAAAGTTTTTGTTTGACTTATTTATACATTAAAAACATTAGTAATGTGATACCAATTGGAAGACGAAGGCAACAGAAGAAATTCTTTTTAGGGAAAATCAAAACAATATTGTGCCTTTTTGAATTCAATTTTATGTTCGTTTTTAGTAACTACCTACAAAATATAATAATAACGCCTATACAATTTATGTAATCATATAATTAGGAATAAATGAAAACATTTTTCTCTATACCTTTAAAAAAAAGGATTATTTTTCTTTAATTGAATCATCATCAGAATCAGTAGCAGCATTATATTCCATTTCTTCTGTTTTTTTAAAACCAGAATATCGAATTATATTTGCTTTGTCCATTTGAAGATTTCTTGCATAATATTGAGCTATAAAAAGAATTAATTACAGTTTTTATTATACTCTGAATCAATAGAGTACAGAAATCAAGTATAATGGAATAGTCTTACAAAAAAGAATTTAAACTAGAGCTAGAATTTGATTTGTAAATAATGAGTGGAACAAGGTATTAGAATTGGTTTTTATAGCGAATTGATTGTGGAAAGCCTTACAAGTGTATAGATAGAGTATTGTACCTGGCGATAATTTACTTTCTGCCTCGGATTTTACACCATAATATTTAGCCCAATCATTTTTTCCAGTGTATATCATATAACATACCGCTCCAAATGCATTCCATGCTATTATCATATAGGCTATGCTTAAGCGCTCCTTCCAAGTAGTTGCCGAAACGTAAGGAATCGGTTTTGTATTACGTCGTACAAATCGTCTTAACCATTTCAGCTGAAATAGTGCCATTTAAATTAAATAAAATTACTACTGGATAAAATATTCTTTTTTAATAAATAAATGCGTACATAACCTAAAAAAATAAGACAGCAGTCAAAGGTTGTTTACATGGAGCGTGTTTGGTTTTTGTAAAAGAAGTACTAGATTATATAAAACTAACCAAGTCGTCCATTTTTACAAGAATTACCAAATATTTCCATTAATGTCATTTTAGTTTGAATTAGACGATTTATTAATTTACTGTAAAACATAGATTGATTGGTAAATAAAGTGTTAGAGTGAGAAAAGCATTTTATTAGTGTGGTTATAATTGTTGTCAAAAAGAAATAAAATACTCCACAATACTATTAGAAAAGCAAAGCGTGTTTTAAGGAACATTTTCTTTATGTAAAATTAATTAATAAAATATAATAAAATGAAACAGAAAACACACCGGAAAACCAACAACCGTGGAAAATTCAACAAATTCCATAAAAACTATAAACATTCATCGAAAAAACAGTTTCAAAAGAATCACAACAAAGATTCCAGTGAAAATGAAAAATATAATAAATCCAAAATAATTCGTCGAAATAATGAATCTGAAGAGATACTGCGACGTCAGAAAGAAGTAGAAATGAAATTTTTACAGAAACAGGAAGATTTAGAGAGTTCCAGTTCGGATGAAGATCCTGATCCATTAAACCAATTGGTAAGTTCATTTCAATTAGCTAAATCTTCAAAAGGATTTTCTATCAAAAATAAATCAGCTATTGAAAGTTCTGATAGTTCTGATATGGAAGAAGATGAAAATATCACAAGTGATTCTGAAACTGAAAATGAACTCATTGACAAAGATATTGAACAAAAAAATAGTGAAGATAATAACATTTCTGATGATTTAAGTGATGCCGATGAAAATATGTACGATTCCGATTTGACCGACGATTTTTCCGATGATGAATCTAAAGAAAAAAAAGTGAAAAAAACGACAGATTTACAAACTGACGCTGTTATTGAAACGGAAAATGAATCAGCCCTAGAATCTGAAGAGGAGTTGGACGTTGAAATAGAAAATGCCGAAAAATCGGACAAAACAAACGACATATTTTCTGTACATTTAGATAATCAACTCAGTGCAGGACTATTGGAATGTGTAAATAATCGATTACAATCAAAAACGCACAAATTAAATTGGCCAAAATTAGGTAAACTTTTGGTTGATATACCAACGGAACATCAAGATAAAAATTCGAAAGTAAATATAAAGAAAAACATGAATTTATTGGAAGATGATGTGATATATGCATCTGAAGGAAGTGTTCCACTTAAAATTGATTACAAAAACATAAACATGAATGATTTGTTGATTAAAACCCAAATTCAAACACATGTTGTTGAAGCAAATAAAAAGAATTTAGAAAATAAACCGGGCGAAATATTGAACAATTTGCAGGCTGAACTATTCTCAATTTTAAACAATTACCAAGATCTGTACTATCCGGAAAGAACACATCAAAATGGCGAGGAAATAAGATATGTATACTGTTTGCATACATTAAATCATATACTTAAAACACGAACGAAAATTTTGCATCACAATGCAAAAATAAGTAAAACAAGCGGTGCTAAAACAACGACAATAATACCAGACAGTTATCGGGATCAGGGCCTGTTTCGTCCTAAAGTAGTAATTATTGTACCATTCAAAGAGTCTGCTCTTCGTGTTGTAAACATGTTAATTTCGCTAATATTTCCGGAATTAGGTGGACGTGTAATGAATCATAAAAAATTTTTGGAAGAATTTACAGGCGAAAGTTTATATTTTCCGAAAAAAAATCCAAAACCAGAAGATTACGAATTAACCTTTGCTGGCAACTCGGATGATATGTTTCGCATAGGAATTGGAATAACCAGAAAATGCATGAAATTGTATACGAATTTCTATACGTCCGACATACTAATTGCTTCACCACTTGGTTTAAGAACAATTGTCGGAGCAGCCGGCGAAAAAGATCGGGATTACGATTTTTTGGCATCAATCGAACTATTAATTCTTGATCAGGCTGATGTATTTTTGGCTCAAAATTGGGATCATTTGCTGCATGTACTAGATCATGTACATTTACAACCTCAAGCAGCTCGAAATACAGATTTTCTACGTGTACGAACATGGTGCCTAAATGGTTGGTCACGTTTCTATAGGCAAACGCTTTTGTTCACATCGCATGAAATGCCCGATTTTAGATCGTTATTTAACAGTAAATGTGCAAATTATCGTGGAAAAATTCGTATTGCAAATCCGATTGTTCATGGATCTATTCGACATGTGGCTGTTCCAATACCTCAGGTAAGTTAAACATTTATTGTAAAACAATCCCCATATTTTAAGATTTACTATAAAATAGTTAAAATTCTAATTTGACGAATCACATCGCTATTTACTAACAAATTGACAGTCAGTTAGTTCGGAAAAAATGAAATATGAAAATTCCGTTATTAGCACTCCAACTGGCATACATAGTACTAGTATCTTTAGACCAGCGATGGGCAAAAGGACACCCATGAGCGGAAGTCATTTCCAATCACTACACTCTAAGTACGATCCTAAATTCCTTCAGTAATCTCAATTAGATTCGATTCTACTTCTCAAGTCATTGGCATATTTTATCAGAACAATCAAATTAACAAAACAGGAACTAACTTTTTAACATTTTCACTAATTTAAAAAACTATACAATGGATTTTATAGTAAATTTAAATTCTTCTACAAAAAGGTATTCCATCGAATAGACGTCACATCAATACAATCATCATTCGATCAAAGATTCAATCATTTTATTAATGTAATATTGCCCCAATGCAAAGGACCTCTAATGGCACATTGTTTAATTTTTGTTCCAAGTTACTTTGATTTTGTACGATTAAGAAACTACTTCAAAAAGGAGAGCATCAATTTTGTACAGATCTGTGAATATACAAAAGTAAGTCAATTCAATTAAATAATTCGGTAAAATTTGAAATTAATGCGGAACAAAACCATTTTTTTTTAGGATGCAAAGATTGCCCGATCTCGTGATATGTTCTATCATAGTAGTGCACATTTTTTGCTTTACTCAGAACGAGCCCATTTCTTTCGCCGTACCCGTATTAAAGGAATTCGTCATATTGTTATGTATCAGCCACCGACATGGCCACATTTCTATTCGGAAATGTTAAATTTAATGCAGGATGCCAATCAAAATCCTCGTGATGGCGGTAATAATTCTATGTCCGTGTCAATATTGTACACAAAATATGATATGCTGCAGGTAGCATCGATCGTTGGTACAGAGAGGGCAGCTAAAATGTCTTCGTCGGAAAAAACAACTCATATGTTTATGACGGGAGATTAATTTACTTCGTTTATAAATAGAAATTCATTTTGTAATAAAAATTTGGATATTTTTCTTGTTTAGTTTGAAAGACTTCTCGGTACAAGACTTTTTTGTTGTAATATTTATTCATCTTTGATAAACAAAAATGTATTTTTAGTGCAATAAATTCTGTTTTCTTGGTTACATTTTGTCGATTATTTTTTTTAATCCATCTTTCGGAGACCATAAGTCTCAAAGATTTTATGATTGATTGTATGGAAGTTTGAAAGTGATTCAATTGTCAATATTACTAAGTAATAGATTCAAATGCTAAACTCTAGAAAAAATTGAAATAAGATTAGATTGCTGCTAAATAATTTGAACATACATTTTTAACAACTTTAGAGAGGGAACCTAACAAGCCGACGCTTTTTTGGAATTGGAATTTTTGTCTACACATTTTCCAGATTGTAGAACTCGTTAATAAGACTTAATCGAAATATTTAAAGTAAAGAAATGTTTGTTTTTTTCAATAGAATTCTTTTATAATTATATCTCTCTTTACATTTTAACATTAAGGCATTCTTAATTATATATATATTTAATTAGTACTAATAATTCTCTACTTTAGATAAATAATCTGCTAGAATAGTTCCACTAATTTAACATATATTTACTATAATATAACTCTATTAAAACATTATACATATAATCTCAAAGTACTTAGGTTTGATTTGCACAGAGGCTCTGCACACAATCATAAAACGTAATTGTATTTTTCTAATAAATTTCCTTGAATGTCTGGATTAACATTTTTCTTTCTATGAAAAAATTCACGGATTTTGTTGCATTTGAACAAATCCGCATGAAGTCATATAAATTCTATAATCGTTTTATATATGTGTGACGTTAAAATAACGCTCACTCTATATACTAAAGTGCATTATGGCCTTATATGTTAGTATGTGTGCAACTATATATATAAATAAATATTCTATCGAGGACTTGGTACATTTTGTATATTATTCCTATAAATGAATTATAAGCTAATTTTCCACTCTATTCGTGATGGCATCTTCATCCAATTGAATTGTTGTATCATTCCAATTGATTTGTTGTCCACTTGCATCATAATCAATGTCATTTTCTGTATCTTCATCATCTTGATGGTTTTGTAGTATTGATGATGATGTACTTGTACTCCGATCAGTATTTGATGATGATGATGATGATGTTGTTGATGGAAAAGTTTCCAAATTTTGCGTTTTCATTTCCATCATTTTATCTTTGTTTTGTAGTGCCTGATATGATCGGAATAGATTTTTAAAGAAATTCTCGGCCGTAACTTCTGTTGAATTTGCTAAACGAATGGCCAAACTTTCTGGGATAACAACTTTATTATCTGAAAAAAAAAAAATTATATTGGGAGAGATTATTTTCTGGAATTATTACTTTAACAATAACATTGATACATGCTGGGGAAGAATATTGAAATTCTTAAGGTTAGTTTAAGTTATGTTATTTTCCATTTATCATAATTTTTTTCAATCGCATAACCTTACCCTATATTTAGTTACTTATCGAAATTTCATGTTTTAATTCGTTAATCCAGTTATACTTACCACAGTTAACGGTACTTCTAGGTGGCAACGGTTTTGTCGATGGATCCCATATAAAAACATAATAGAATGATAGAGTAATTGCAGCCATAGACACAAATAGTATATATGCAGCGACTGTGATAACTTTTAAAGCTTTTTTATTATGTTTCCGTTCATATAGAGCAGACGTTGTGACCTGTTGAAGTCTAGCCAATTGTATTGTTTCTTCGACGCTGGTCATACGTGGAGCTTTTGGTTTGTGAGATTTCAATTCGATTTTTTCCATACTTCTAAAAGGGATTGTAATAGACAAAAATAATTAAAAATATTTTTATGAATTGACAAAATGGTACCAGTGGCCACTTTTAAGGTTGATTAGACTATTTTTTGATAAATCTAAAGCTCTTAGCCTAGGGTCAAGAACACCATTTATACGAATAAGTATGGTCGGAGAATATATAAATTTGTGCCAAATCTGAAATAACTTCTGAATAATAACTTTTTGAAAGGCATACAAATATCTCACAAACCCTCCTACATGAACGACACTGAACTAATTTCACAAATACATTATTTGTTCATATTTAAACAGTGTTAATTTAAATTAATTACATCATTTCTTAAGAAATATGCATTCGAATAATCTAAGTTTTAGAATAGACCAGATCACTTCCGGTAAGTTGTACGTGGAATTGATTCAATATTCCTTCATTATATAATAATTATATGAACTTTATTATGACTCATTTGAAATAAACAGATAAAATTCCTCCTCACAATTTAAAGATAAACATTGTAGTTGTAGTTGGTTGTTCAAAATTAAATTTTCCTCTTTACAACATTTATGCATGAAAACATTGTTGGCGCGTTCAATCGATTTTTCCAGGTAAACAACCTAAAAAGAGGCCACCATACGATTCTCTATTACACATTCCATAAGGTACTTTAACTATAAATTAGTATAAGAACTTTGTTTTCCAAAAAAAATTAAATTTATTTTATTTAAGCAAAATAAAATGGCACGATAAATAGTTTATTTGTTTGAATAATACTTATAGCTAGTAAATTAAAAAATCGACGCTTTGTTTACATTGATCAACACTTTGAATATGGTGTAAACATCGTGCAAAAATTGCGTCAAAACGATATGGTTTGCAAAAAGAATTTTTTTTTTTTTTTTTTGGAAAATTGTTCATTTTTCATCAAAACTTTTCACACATCACACTCATGTCGGGAACGAAGACGTGCACAAGGACACTTCACTCAAAAATGTTAAAAATAAACTAAAAATAAACAAGCATTTAATATTTTTTAAATTTATTGGTTTTGGGTGTCAAAAAAAAAGAAGAAGAAATAATTTAGCTTTGTTTTCTTATTGTTGGTGTGATTATATATATATGTATAATATATGATAATGTGCAGCACAAGCGGATTTAAGTACAGTTGAACAATGAACAATTTACTATTCCGTAGCTTTTCCGACAGTACACATCTTCGATGGAAATTATATACTCAAGAGAAGTTCTATGTGATTTGTCCACGAGGATATATTTCGCGTAATTGAAAAGCCGACGAGAGATGTCTGGAAAATATGAGAGAAACATATGCTAAAAGTATCTGGATGTGTATAATAGGCGAAGAGAGATTGTTTTAAATAAAATATAGTAAAGTTCTGTATACCACGTGTTTTTTTTTTTTTTTACGGAATAAACTCTAAACGTAATTCATTTTGTATTGAAAATTTAATTTCTGCTATTGATGCTGATGTTGATTTCTATTCTATGTAACTTGGGTACTTGGGTGAAGATGAATTTTCTGTTGATAGAAATGCATTAAGATTCTATAAATAAATATCATAATTCGTTTAAGCACCACTATATTTTATAATTATATTTTAGTTAGCATTTCAGCAGAAAACTTTTGCACTTTATATATTTTAAATAATTTTCTTTATTGACTTATTTAGTAATATGAACGTACAAAAGATTCCTTTTCAAAATTATATGAAGTTTTTTGAGTTTATTTTAATTAACCTATGTAAATCTATATTTAAAAACATGTGTAAACAAAGTAGTAGTTAAATCAAATAAAAACGGTTGTCTTGCAAAATACCCCTATAAAAGAATAATTAAAATGTTCAAAAATTAAACAAATAATTAGTTTGAGCTAATTTTTTTGTACTCTACTGTAAATCTGAAGCAGGCAATCGCTAAGTAATGGCATTATTTATTTTCCAAACACATATAGTTGGTCAAATTCCGTTATGTTAGCAGATCGGGGGTGTATGGGTTCTGTACTATGCTGAGAGTATTGAGTTCGAATCCCTGTATTGATAAAATTTCGTTTCATATGTTTTTCCTGTTTTAATGGTAGTCATGTTATATCTCTAATATTCTCTTCTTCTTTTTCTTAGATCTGATATTTCCTATAATTTATTTTAATTTATAAAGGTAAAGAAGAATATAACTAGAGTAGGTGTATGACAGTTAAATGGCGGATTTCCCCTTTACTACTATCACTCATTGCGCATCACGTGAGGACAACGTATTCCACACTACATAAGCCACCTTAGCGCTTTCATTAATTTTATTTTATTTATTAAGATCATTCATACAAAGGACCTTGTGATTTGTACGAACTGTGTTTGATAGAGGACATATATTTCAAATTATAACTGCAACTACATATATTAAGCTATGTTAGACTATCTTCACCGTAATTTTGAACGAGAATTGAATCTATCTGCAGATATTTGAAATTCACCGTACATTTATTTAACACTGACAATATTCACACTGAAAATAATATAATAATAGTTATATTCCCGAAGTAAAATTAAAACAGATACTCTTCTGTATATGTAGAGTTCTAGGTAGCAATACCATGAACAAACATTGATGAGTGTATCGTTGCTACTCAAAAGTAGGCAAATGGAACTCTCTTACCGTGTGTAATCATAAACGGCCCGGTGATGATGATGATACATTTTTATTAATATTTTAATTTAACTATAGCGCCGAAAAAGGTTTACATTGAACAAAAATATTCCAAAAAATTAGCAATGTTTTAATTGTTTCATTTTTGTTAAACAATATTTATTATACCTATTAATAAATAAATTATATTTATTTGGTTTTACATTGTTTACAGTTTTTCATATTTATCAGTGTCGAAAATATGTAAATATTTTTTTTTTTAAATTCATATTTTGCTAAGGCAGACAGTCGCTTGGCAGAAAATAGTTGATATACATCTGTATACACAGGGCCTTTCAAAGAAAATGCGAGGTCCGGGGCAACTATAATTTTAGAGACCCTTAAAAATTAAATTAAATATTTTTTTTGGATTTAATTTTTATAGATTTTTTACATTTAATTATTCTACAGAAGCTTTGCGCGCTTTACCATTAGCAAATTCACTGATTATTTCAGAATAGTCTTCTAAAATACATGCTTTCTGGGTAGTTAATGTTCAGTGTTGCTAGTTTATTTAGTCGTTCCTAAGACATTGATAGTTTTTAATATCTTTTCAGAACACTAAATGATCTCTCACAAAAAAAATTATTAAACTCATTAACTAATATTTAGAGGCCTGAGGTAATAACCCCTTCTGCCCTGTCTGTATATATTATTTTTGCTGCACCAACAAAATAGATGGTTTTCAAGTTTTTCAAAAATGAACATATTTGTGTATTAGAGTATGATTTCGGCCAAAATACATTTCAATACAAATTTCCCCATATATATATGTATATCTCTTCTATTAGCAAACAAATCAATTCAATTATTATACATAGTTACAATTTCAAATATGATTGCATCGCCAAAAAAAAAACACTCTCGGGGGGCTTCTACACAATATAATAAATGATAAGCAAATAATTATGTACAAGTTTAACGTCATTTTAGATACTGGTAATAATGAAAGTAAACATTATTCCATTTTTGAAGCATTTACAAATTATAAATATACATATATGTATATCTATATATATATATACCTACCTATTGTATAAATCTACACATATATTCATTCTCTCTAGATAATGTATGCATAGACATTAGGCGCGTTTAAAGAAACCCTTAAAAATGCTGGAACATTATGCTATAACAAGGCTGAAGTTACGCAAATTGTTTATTGTAGGTATATGTCGATGTATGTATGTAAGCGGACAAGAGTGGGTGGGACGACGACATTTGATCGCAATCATATTTATTTTATAATGATAAAGAAGAATTGACATTAATTTATCATTCTTTTTAATATTGGAAATATAATATGACGTGTGCTGATGGTCTAATGGTCGTTCATATGTGGTTTGGGGTGGCAGGCAGTACGTAATTGAATTAATTTTTTTTGGATATTAAATCTTTTTGTTTTTATATAATTACATATACATATATATAATAAACATAAAATAGATTAATTAGATTAGTTTGTTTTTAATTGTATGTATTTTATTCATTTTTGCTTAAAATACTATAGACACACTAAGTTGATAGTTCACTACATTACCTAACTGTACAAGTGTACAGTGTACAACTACTAAGTAAATTTACTTACTTGTTGATTGATATGCACACTCAATAAACACTTCATATGTATATGCGTAATTTAATGACTTTGCATATTAGAATGAAAATAAATCTATGTAATCACAACGGGGGAGCATAATAAAATTGAATCTAATTGAAAATTTTGTTTATAACCACCACATACCTATGTACGTACATATTTGTTTACTTAATATTTGCAATTTTACATCAATAAAATGGTAACCTTCATTAATAGCAGCAATGTTTGTTTAAGTTTTGGTATTTATTCCATCAGACATTTTATATTTATTATTTGTACTTTTTATTATTATTATATTATTATAAGCAAGAATTGATTGTAAGTCAATCGGTACCTTTATAGTTAATAAAAAAACCCTAATTTTAAAAATTCAATGAAATATTATTCCAACTAATGATTCATAACAGTGTCAGAATTCACTATAATTTTAAATACATTTATAGAATTTAAAATTTTGTTTTCGCAAATTCTACAATTTGTTTTTATACATAATTCTAGGTATCTATTATTGATTGGGAATGTAGGCATGACTGTTTTACAAACGGTTCTCATCTATTCGCGCAAACCTATCATTAGTGTAAATCTTACTGTTAACAATAGCCATAGCCATTGTTTGTTTAGTTTTTAGTATATACTCGTACTCGTATTTCTTATTATTAATTTTTCTTCATTTATTGTTATTAATTATTTTAGTTATGTTTTCTAATTTTTATACATATTTTCAAATGTTTATGTTAATTTTATGGTTTTATTGTTTTTGTGTAACTCAAAATTGGTTTGCGATCAATTAAATTTTGCAATATTTTTAAACATTTTAGGTTTATTTGATAGAGATAAAATTATTGTATCCATTAATGAACCTATTTTACAAATATTTTATTGTAAAACATGATTATGAATTTAAAAACACATATTTAATAATACGAGTTCAAATTTAATATGAACAAAAAAAAATATCAATTTAAAATTCATTGGTAATAAACTTAACTTCAAAGGAATTCTCTATTTTGATGGCAGTTATTATTATGAAATTATTATTTTACGATTATACGATATATACCTTCAATGCTTTTTCGGATGTATTTCTTGGTCGGTTGGCAATTTTGGATCCCATAAAAATATATAATATATCGAGAGCATAATTGCTGCTAATGATACAGTAAACAAATAAGCGCACACAGTAAGTACACGAATAACTTTTGGTGTCTTATTTGCCTCATGTGCTTGGACCGCTTTTATAGCTTCATCATTGGTCGGTTCGTTCGACGAGTCAGACATAATTTTTTTTTTTTTTTTTGTAACACACTTCTTTCAGCTCAAAAAATGTTTATATACAAGGAAAATATTTTTCCAGAACAGAACGATTTTTTTATTATTTTGGTTACATCTTACACAAATAATTATTACTAAAAGGCACTTTTCGAACAAACAGCAATTTCGGATATTCCATACGTTTATCTTTATATCATAACCGTGTGTTGCGACCGACGTTGGAAAATAAACTAATGCGAATTGCTCGCAGCAATGCTGAGGAAAAGTGAAAATATACATCGCGTTTCTTTACCAATGTTAAACATATAAATACATAACTAATATACAATAAAATATATAATAAATAAAACTGTCCTTTAGGAAATAAGTTTACAAATGTATAGAAGCATAATCGCCAATAAATGTGTATTGTTTTTTAACTTAACAATAATTAATGAAGTATTCTAATTTTCTTCGAAAAGGAAAGAAGTGCAATATTTTTAGAGTTTTAGAGTTTACCATTACCATTACGGTTTACAATGGTGTTTCATGGTTGTCCGTAATTGCATATAACCAACATAAATCTAAAATAAGAAACTTTACTTATGTTCAGTTTTATAAATAATTTATTATATTTTTTCTATAACAGGAAATTAACACTTATGTTTGTAAACAATTAAAAAAAAACCTTTTACCTATCCTATAGGAATATTTTAGCGGGTATTATTATTAGTATCAGTTGTTGTTGTAATTATTAGGAAAAGAATAGCAAGACGACTTATTTTTTAAACATATATAGCTTACGTTATTTCAGAAGAAACTGGACTAATTTGTATATATGGAAAGATTGTGAATTTTGACCATAGAGAATTATTAACATATTACTCCACAACAGGTGTTCTGAAGTGAACATTTGTTAATTTAAAAAAAAAGTCAATTTAAAGAAATTTTATTTTATCACCAACGAAAAAAGCAATACTTTGAACTTATTGACATTTTAATTTATAGAAAATAATAAACGTGAATCACTAGAAAGTATATCAAATAAATATGGACTTAAAAAATCTACAATTTGTGGGGTTTTTTTCCTACATAACGAATATTTTCATTTAAGGTTTTATACCATTCGTTAAATTGAATATCACATGTATTAGTATTTATTACCGATTGTTGAATAATTAAAATATCGAATTACTTAGGGAAATCCCATTCATTATTCGTTACAAACACGTTGTCGTTAGTGAATACACTCCCAACGTCAATAACGTTAATAAACGAACGTTAAACAGTAAGATGCAGAATGTAGCCATATTTTTTTGAACTTATTATGCATTATATTATATTTATTTTGTACCCAATTTTAAATATAGTTTTACAGTATAATATAAACCCACAATTTTTCCCTAAATAAAAAAGAATTCTAATTATTTCCCAACCAGTAGAAGCAAATTATGTTCAAATTACACGGCCATTCACAAATTTTATGTAAAATTTAGAGAAAGACGCATAAATTTAGAAAAATGTGTATTAGAGCGAGCAAAGTATTTTATTATTTGGACATCACTGCTGTCAAAATATAATTTTGTAAATTACCTATTTGAATAATTTGCTGAACATTTAAATTTAATAAAGTAATTATTTTTGTAATAAAATGAATAGTTTGTGATTGTGATCTTAATTCTTGATCTTTTCCCTAAAAGGGATTACGTAATTTGGTAAAAGTAAAGATGTTTGCAAAAAATCTGCTGAAAATAAATAAAAATTTATAGCAGGTGCCAAATACTTAAAATTAATTATTAACTATGAATTCTGTTGGCAAATTGATTGTAAAAAACAAATTTGTTCAAACAAATGTGTGGCGATTGTGGAACATTTATGGATCACAAAAACATTTCTCAAATATCTCCAATGCAGAACAAAATGCTATTCACTACGATATAATCATAGTTGGAGGTGGAACCGTTGGGATATCGTTGGCTTGTGCACTTGGTTTGTTTATATATGTATTATTTATTTCTATAATTCAATTTTTCTCATAGGAAAAAATGCAAAATTGTCTGATAAATCTGTACTTCTTCTTGATGGTGGTCCAAAATTTAAAGGTTATGATCCAAATAAATACAGTAACCGAGTTTTTTCAATTAACGAAGGAACTGTTGACTTAATGAAGTCCATCGATGCTTGGGACAATATTTGTGCGATAAGATGCCAACCTATAAAACAAATGCAGGTTTGTGAATTATATTTTAATTTTTTCAATAATAAATTATTTTTAATAATATTCTAGGTATGGGATGCTTCATCTGATGCTTACATAACATTCAATCATGAACAATTTTCTAAGAATGTTGCATACGTAGTGGAAAACGATGTTCTTCTTCATGCAATACTTAAAGAAGCTGAGAAAAATTCCAATGTCATCATAAAGAATGATTCAAAAATTGACAACATTTCCTTAACTAATACTGATGATAATATTTCTAACAGTTCTGTGGTTCTGAATACTGGAGAAACATACACATGCAATTTATTGGTAAGTACTAAATTCCTAATATTGAAAAGTAATTTATTAAAACTAGACTATGAAAATTCTTAATTAGTTGTATAGAAATATAATTTTAATCTTTATTCCTATGAATAAGTATAACTTTATTTCATGTATATATAAATATTTACATTGCCTGCTCTATTTTTGTCTTAACAGCAGTTAACTCTTGAGACATAGTTTCCATTTTCTTTGTAAACAGATCCTGAAATTCATTTATCTTGCAGCTAACGTCCAGCAGCTGTATCTTTAATGTTTGTATATTTTTATCATATTCTTGATATTTCTGAACAAATGCATTATTGCTTTTATCACTTAAATATTGTGAATTATCAGATACAATTCTGGGTCCAGGCGTATGATTTGAGTGATTTCGTATACGTACTCCACCCGCTGATTCATTAAATGATCTAGCAAAAAAATTTAAATTCTGCTGTTGTTTTCTTCTTTTGATACTTTGATTTCGGTCTCTTCGTTCTGCAACCAGTTTATATATATTAAGAACAATTTCTTTCGGTAATCGCTTATCTCTTGGATCATTTGGTTTTATACAAAATTGCAGGTGATATCTGGACGTTCGTAATAATGCATTTCGTTGACACATTAATATCACTTTTTGTGGTGCTTTACGTAGTAATTTCGAAAAGAATAAACCTTCGAGCCGTGACACTAATTCTGCTTGTCTCGATAGTCGATCTAATCCAGCTGATGCTTGTAGTCCTTGTATATCATTTACTGCCAAACCAACTAGCAGATTTGTTAAAATTATTGTTACTAGCAGTACAAAAGATATGAACATTCCATGGGATGTGACTGGATATTGTATGAGGGTTTCTCCATAAAATATATCTTCAAATTCAAGTTCACCGGCCATCATTGTAACGGTTTTTAGTAATGTCCTGTAAATATATCAAATAATAGATTAATTGTTGGATTATAATTTAATGTTTTGCTCTTACCACGGCACATACTGAAAGGCAGGGTAATTTGAAAAGAGTACACCAAAACTAAGTCCAAAGGCGATAAGAAGGCAACAATAAGCCATTAAAAATTTGGCAAAATTCACAGCCACTAAATGTTCGCAATTTCATTTTAAAAATAAAATAATAAAATTGATATTAATTTAGTACCTTTTGTAAACATTTGAACATATAATCCAAAAATTGGAAATCGTCCGACCAACATCATTAATTCTAACCATACCAGAAATATAACAATAGCTGCAACATGATGTTGCCATACGGGAACAAACTTAAGATTACTAAAATGCATAGTGTTTGGAGTCTATAAAAATTGTATTAATATATCTTAATTTATTCTAGTGTTTATCCCGGTCGCAAATTCTTACCGTACATAAAAATACACCAGCTATAATAGTCCATTGTACCCAATTTTCCCAGTACTTGGCATAGCCAGCAAACCCATGACCCATCTGGAATTATTCGATTGTTTCTCTCATGATTAAAGATACAAATCTTACTACATTCACAGTACCTGAAAAAATTCTTTTCCTAACAAAGTTAAATTCATTATTATGACTGAGTATCCAACAGGTCTAACATAGCTTGAAACACGACATTGCATATCATCTACATTTTCTTCGATCGATTCTTCAACATTTGATTCAGATTTACAGTCTTCATCATAAACTCCCAAAATGTATAAAGTAAATAATAAAACATAAATGGCATGATAAAATAAACTGAATAAAAAAAATTTCCTAATTCGTCGCCATTTTAGAAATAAAAACGTTTCGCATAATGGATGCTTTAGTATTCTCCGATGGCCCACTTCAATAAAGGCTAATAGCAATTCAGATTCACCACGTTCATTGCTTGGTACCAATAATCGAAAATCTAATTTAATTTCACAATCAACATCACCAATTTCATGTTCATTGACAATAATAGCTGAATCGAATTTTTTCAAAAATTTCGGTATAACCTCCGGAGTACGTCTGACTATAAATGATAATGCCGATATACCACCGTTTGTTCTAGCTGTCATGTCTGCACCATGTTCTGAAATAGAATGTTATTGTTTTAAGCGATTTTTGATATTATTTAGACTAATACCTATTAATAGATAAACGCAGTAACTAAATTCATTCAATGCTGATATATGAAGTGGTGTATATCCGTAAATGTCTGGTTTATTTGCATCAGCACCGGCTATCAATAATAGTTTTGCACAGTCAAATGATTTTGATTCTTTTACAATAGCAGCATGTAAAGCAGTTCGTCCATCTTTATAAATAGCATTAACGTCGGCATTGTGTTTTATTAAAACATCTACAGTTTCAGAACATTGTGATAAACATGCTAGATGCAATGGCGTTTGATTGTCCACATTTCTTGCATCTACTTTTGCATTGTTGTCAAGGAGTAATCGAACACAGTCCGTGTAGTCATCTTCAGCGGCTGGAATTTTTTTTTTTTTTAGAAATTAAATATATTTTTCATTAAGTCCTGTAAACTTTTACCAAGATGTAAGGCTGTAAGTCTTCGTTTTCCAAACTGAGATCGAACGTCTGCTCCGTGCTTTAGTAGTAATTCCATGCATCCTTTGTTACCCAAACCAGCAGCCGTGTGAAGTGGAGTTTCTGTGTATACCTAATATTTTCGATATAATGTAGCTCAAAAATTGGCTATTACTTGACATTTCTCTTTTTATACCTGTGGCGTATTTGGATTAGCTCCATATTTAAGCAACGTTTCAACACAATCGATTGCATTTTTCTCAATGGCCAAATGTAGTGCCGATCGTTTTTCAATGCCAGCATTAACTTGTGCGCCACGCCGTAATAGTTGTTGTATACATTCTACACTGCCTGAACTGGCCGCACAATGCAATGGTGTCACTTTTTTCGCTTTATCCCATTGATTCACAAATGATCCGTGATCTAGAAGCATTTTGGTTATTGTAAAATTACCCATTGAACATGCTAAATGAAGAGCCGTTCGTCCCTGACAATCTGAAGTATTAGGATCGGCCGAAAATGTATCCAACAATTGTGTAACGTAATCATTTCGTCCAACAAATATAGAAAGCAGCAATGCTGTGTTAATATCCTCTGAACAATCTGGTATATCTGAAAAATAATTTTCGTTTAACGAGTATTGTTAATTGTTTTTATTATTATTATTATGTGTATCAACCATTTAAATCACCCGTATTAATTATTTCCAAGATTAATTCAGCATTTGGTAGTTCTTTTAGCGTTTGATCTATTCCATAATTTTGCCATATTTCTTGATCACGAAATTTGTACTGTTTGTGAAATTGAGGCGATTGAACTGGCAGTCCTTCGCCACTACTTTCACTAGATATACTTCGTTTGTCGTCTTCATCTTCATTTAATAAGCTATCATCTTGTTTTTGCCATTGTAAATTATTTTCCTTAAAATTTTATTTTGTATATTAACAGTAATTATATAAATTAAGGATGAAAGAAAGTAAAAATATTTATAAAAAATTCTTACAATGATTGAAAACCGAACGGATTCCATCTCCAAGCAGCAGTTAAACACACATTTTATTTATCATCACATTTTAATAATTTAGCAATGTCGAATTAAAGTTTTTTCTTTTACACATACATTTACAAGACTATTATCTCTTGGCTATATAGGTTGAAAGAAATTGTCTTTCTTTATATGCACAGTAAAATTCCTTTAATTAAGAAAAAATGATTGATTACTAATTAAATAGTGTAAAAAAATAGACAATTTTTCGGAAACCGGTAAATTTCTTTGTACTTTTTGTTCACTATGAAAATTTAATTTGTTTATATATTATATATGTATGTGTGTGTGTGTTGGTGCCAATATTCGAAATGTGTCTGGATGTGTTTAGACGTTAGAATTGTCCCCATTTATTGAAAATAGATAAAAAATTATTAAATTTAATCGACAAAACATTATAATTTTAAAGATTGAGAGACTAACTCAGCCGTAAACTGTTATCGCCACTGAATAAAATAAATTACATTTTTTTAATTTTTAATTAAGATAGACATTTAGTTATTAAATATTTTTTTTTTTAAATAATTCTGACAATTAAACCAGAAATTGCTGATAATTTAATTTCTATTCAATTATTAATTTGATTTTCTTGAAATATTATATTTTTTTTAAATGAAAACTACTTACACACTTTACATACGCTAATTAGTTTACTAAATAGTAGTACTATTTATATGTCGGTCGAATGATAAAGTGCAAATTAAATTTACGACATTTTCCATGTAACAAATTGTAACTAATTAACCATATTACTTAAGTTTACGCCTATTGCAGAAAATCATAATTAAAAGAAAATCTGAAAATACTTTTTCTTTGTGAATATACATATAAAAACTTTGCTATAATTACATTTCTTTGATCATTTGAGTTGCGTTATTTTCTCTTTCATTTGGTTTTATTATTTGCACAAATATCGTATTTAAAATAAAAATGCATTTACTCGGTATGCATCCGTCATCCGGACATTAATTGCATTTTTGTGAGTAATTTTAATGTAATGTCTGGTTTATTTAATATCGTACAGCGTCTTTAAGGTTTTTTCTTTCTTTTTCTTGAGGAAATTCCTAATCAAGATGAGTTTTTATTTTGAGACATTGCGTAATTGAAATTTTGTTTAAAAGGCATCTTAGGATCCGATTTTACATTTACGTTCATCAATTTGGCAATCTATGAATTAAAAAACGTCTGCTAAGTAAAAGCTACATGGCTTTCATACTACCCACCCTTTTCTCATTCTCGCTCTACCCTTCCATCACCTTTTTTTAATTTTTAGTTGCTTAGAACAAAACATATTGTTTACAAAAAAATGTTATGAAAGGGGGGTCGAAGGGATGAGGCGATTTTGTCCATTTACAATACCAAAAATCCTAGACATATAAAAAAAAATTCAAACTTCTAGTGCGTTCTAAAGTTATCGGGCCAACGAGCGAGGGAACAAAATTCAGGTGATTATAAATATTAGATCTGAACGTTTGATGACTCAAATAATTTAGGGGGGTAATAAAATGAAATTGCCGCTGAACTTTATAGTAGGTAGTAGGACATGATATAGTAACGAATAATGGTGAGTTTGATGACCATTAAAATGGATGAAGCGTCATCTATTTATAAAATGAATTGAATATTTTTGAATTGAAATTAAAAAAATGAACAATTTTCAATTTATATTATTAAATTATAATTAATCAATTGCAATAATATGTAGAACACACTGTAAAGATAATTGAACATTTGTTATTGTTCAACGTTTTTTTTTCTTTTTTTTTTATTTGAATATTCGAAAATTTCACATCAATAAACGAGCTGAATTTTAAATATACACATCTTAAGTTTGATTACATTAAAATTGAGATATAAACAGTCGTTAATTTGTTCTTATTCTCATACTTATCGAACTAAAAGTACAAAACACTAAGTGCGGTAATATTTATTTTTTAAATAAACAATTGAATTCTTTTCAAATTGTTACTACATTGCAATTAGAGCACAAGAATAACGCAGACTTTTCGTTTCTTTAAAAAAAAATTCCCAAAGAAAAAAATGTTTTTTTCAATTTTTCCTGTAAATTAACTTCCAACATGTTTTGTATACAGTAATTAATGTTTTTCTTTTATTGATTTAACAACACTGACAATTACGACCAATTACCCAATTATTTTTACGAGTCTGTTAAATGACATTAAGCGATATTTCTGATAATTAGCTATTTATTGCAACAATGACAAATTTTATATTGCGAATATGACACGGATTTTTTTTTTCTTGTTTTTTTTTTTTTTTGGTTTGCAAAAATTTGTATTTCAAGTAATTTCAACTGTACACCGTCGATTAAGATCGCAAACTAATCTTGGAAAAGATCTTTGCACATCGAATTATCTCTTTTCTCTCGGATTTTAATTGAAGAAAATGCGATTAACGTCGGTTTTCTTTTCGTTTTCCAGAGGTGTAAAGAAAACTCAATGTTAATCTTGTAATTTATTTAATGGTTTAAGCCACCACAAGATGCATACATGAATCGGAAGTATCTATTTTTTCGCAGAAAAATATGAAAATAAAAGTAAAATGTAAATCTTCTTATTGTCGGCCTAGAAAGCGAAACACGTATCAACCACTTTTTCCAAAATCTACTTTTTAATCGATAACGAAATACGAAATACGAAATATATTCGGAATAGAGAAATAATTAATATAATTATAGTTAATAAAAAACTTCAAATTTTTTTTATATTGTAGAACAAATAATTTCAGATCCTACCGTTAAGGCGCTACAGTACAATTATATTATCTTTAATTATTTTTTTTTTATTATTCGGAGTAGAATAAACATAGATATAGGTGAAGTCACAGATAATAAAAATATGAACTATTTTTAAAGTATATTTTAATATTTAATCGGCCTTATCCAAAAAAAATATATTTAATTAATCAAAATAATTTATTCAATGATTACCTATAGTAGTTGCAGCATTTTTTTTAGCATTATTAAGTTATTTATAACAAATATGTATCTATGTTTATTATTAAATATATGTACATGTTATATTGGCATATAGCCAAATTGGCTAAGCCAATATATGTTCTTCGTATAACTAATTATGATAGGTATTTATGTAGATCAAATTAACCAGTCGAATATTTTAACATAAACCATAAATTAATCTATATAATGTTTTTAACATTTTTTTACACCTTGTGCTGAATGTGAAGTAGCTGCTTTAAATACATTTGTTTATGCAAATAAATTAAAAACAAAGAAATGTATTTTCAATGTTTATGTGGAAAACCAATTATATAAAAATGTTTTTCCACTGCAAAGACTATACATGTTTATAGATATATGTATATGTACAATTGTACATAGATGAATATGTTATGAATTTATTAATTGAAGAAATCAGTTAACATTTTTTTAGTAGCATGCATGTAGCAATTAGGTATATATATATACCTAATTGGTTTTCTATTTATATATGAAGATTTTTTTATGACCTTATTTTGTATTTGCCTGATTACCCACTTTGTAAAAACTCCTAACCATTCCTAACCATTATTATGTTATGGTGTTAAAAATAGTTATACGGTTATATTTTTATATTTCAGATTGGAGCTGATGGTGCTAATTCCTTGGTTCGCAAAAAAATGGGAATTGACAATTTGACACTAAACTATAATCAAATGGGATTAATTGCAACTGTAGAACTGAGAGAGGTACATATAAGCTATACATGTATAATATTTATATTGTTAAATAATGGTCATCGTTAAGGAAGAAGATAACAATGTAGCATGGCAACGATTTCTTCCTAATGGGGTTATTGCACTGCTTCCGCTAAGCGATAAAATCAGTTCAATTGTTTGGAGTACCGATACAGAAAGAGTGAAAAAACTAATGAAACTATCAGAAGTAGAATTTATCGATGCCTTAAATGAAGCTTTTGTAAATTGATTATATTGATAAAAAGGTAAAATAGTAATTTTATTTATTTGAATAGTGGAAACAGTATCCAAAAAATCAGTTTATTAGCAATGCTATGAAAACGGTTACGTCAATTATTGGTGGAAATTCCGAACAACCAGGTCCACTGCCGCCAAACATTAAATGTATATATGAAAATTCAAGAGCAGCATTTCCACTTGGATTTGGTCATAGTCCATCATATGTTGCTCAAGGAGTAGCTCTAATTGGGTAAAAAACATCGAAATAACATAAGAGAAAATAACAAAACGTTTTAATTAACTTATTATTGTTTGTAGTGATGCAGCACATCGAGTTCATCCAATGGCTGGACAAGGATTGAATTTGGGTTTTGGTGATATAAGAACACTTACCAATGTTTTAGCTAACGCATCATACAGTGGAAGTTTATTGGGTGAGTATAATTTTATATTATTTAGTGTTGATGAATAAAGAATTTGCATTGCAGGTGACTTACAACATTTGCGAAAATATGAACAACAGAGGTTACTACATAATGTTCCAATTATGTTAGGAATACATGGATTACAATGTTTGTATAGAATGAATTTAACTCCATTAATATTGTTAAGAAGCATTGGATTACAAATAACACATGCAGCAACACCAATAAAGGTAATTTAAAAGAAATCATTAACAAATATCATAACCGTTTTTTTAATATTGGTTGTTAATTAATTTAAAATTTTTCAGAAAATTTTTATGGAACGTGCTGCGTATTGATGCGTATTGTATAATAGCTAACGGATCAAGAATACTGTAGTCAAGACTAAGGACTAAAGGACTAGTTAATAATCAAATCGACTACTACTAAATGGAATCCAATTAAATTGTTAAACGTGTTTTAAACAGATTTTATAATATTTGAAATATTTCTGGCAATTTTAATATGAATAAAGTAAAAAGGTGCGAGTATATAAATATATTTAAGTTTTATTATATGTCTAAGGACTTAAGCTAAAAATAAGATGTCCTCTATGGAGGCTAATCCTTTATTTAAATTCTGTCGTCTATAAAATCTGTGTTGGAATTTTGAAGTTGTGCCATTCTGTACTTTTCATGTTATTAGAAATTGCCTCTAGCATTCGATAGTTTAGTAGTAATTCTTATTTTAGTGGTTGCACAATTTCATGATTTGTGGAGCTTGAAAATTTTATTGATTATAAAATACCAACCAAAACTAATTAGAAATGAAATAAAAATGATAATAAAACGAAGACAAATTGTCTATTTCTGTATTTCAGACAAACGACTTAAATTTTTTTTGTCGAAAAAATGTCTTCTTCCGGTGTTTTCTGCACAAACAATTATCCTTTTAACTGTTTTCTAAAATTATAATTTATTATTAACTAATTTCCGTCAATATTTACCGTGTCGTTGCTCGTTGCTTTAATTAAAATATAATTCTACCAATATGAAAATTAAAAATTGATATTCTAAAAATACACCATTAGTAAGTCGTATATTTCTTATATGTCCTAACCCTAACGCAATGCCCTAACATATTTTTTTTTGTTTAATTTAATCCCCTTTTATGCATTAAAATATGCTTCATATACGACCTTCAGGTTTTCTTAACAATTTAGGTAATGGTAGACAATGTAACAATGTAAGCAGCTGCTGGCACATGAAGTTGTGTTGGTAAAGGAAAAATTCCCATAGAATAATCTACCTACCTTGCAATTATATACATTCATAAGCATATGGATAAGTTCTATACATATTATTTGCATCTGTGTATTATTAGGTAATTTATAATTATTATATACATAGTCATACATATATAATATATTATTGCTTAGGCTTAGGTGTTCCGTTATGTTTGCTAGTAAGTATAGTTATTAAACAGTATTTAAAATCGCTAACATATTTATAGATTAGAAATTTCGTAGAAAACAGAACGATTTGAAGATGAGTGTCTAAAGCTAAAGCTAAACTGCAATGAACTAATACCTAAGTAGCTCCCATGGAAAATTTCAATGATTGCTTTGGAAAAAAATTAAATTATGAGATTGAGTTTGAGACCAAAATCCTTACATATTTACACAAAATGGAAAATGTATTATTAATTTTTTATTATTCATATTTTAAATAAGTATTGAGAAAAAAAACAAAGATTGTAATTTAAATAAAAATCATGAGATATTGAATGTAAACAATTAGTCATTATCATTTCTCGTATCTGCATCATTTCCCATTAATATAATGCCAACTAATCTGACCTCCTATTTACAATATCTACTATATAGATTTGTGGAGCTGTAATAATATATACATAAGTATATATGTACGTCGTTGAGGTATATCAATATGAATATAAAGATGTAATATAGAACATGACGGTATTTTCCATCTTTTGTACAGTAAATTTCTTGTTTTTATTGATTAAAAATGATGCCAACCTAACAAAACTTATAACTAGAAATTTCTTTATCAAAATGATTAAAATACAAAAATACACAATACTATTTGGAATTTAAATTATTTCTAAATAAATTTGTAATTTATTTGTATAATTTAGTCAATTCAAATGACTTTTTTTTGTTTCTTATAATGAATTAGAAATTTATGTTGGTATTGCTCTCTGTCGCATTAAAAGTTTCATTTTTGTGTCGAACAAATGTCGTCTTCCGGTGTTGCAGTACTGAACATCATCGTAATATTTTCTTACGCCAATCTATATACTTTTCTATAAGGATTTTTTCTCTTTTATAATTAATTTTTTTCATATTTTTCCATGGTATTTATAATTTTTCAATTGTAGCTTACATTTACCTTTTAAATAAGGGGTAAAAGACTATTGTAATAGGAAAATAGGGTTGGTGTTATTTCTTTATGCACAGCGTAGTAATACCCTATGACTATCTGGCAAAGCTATAAAAGCATGAACGACGTCATTTTGAAATTCAGAAAGGTGATGACTGTCGTTGAATTTGGTTCTGCTTATAAGTTGTTTCAAGTGCCAAGTGATAAAAAAAAATAGAAATTAAAAATCTGTAGAAGATTGAAAAAATATTTTGAAGGTAGTGCTATGTGATTTGTGAATCTTGAGGAATTAAAAAGAAAAAGCAGAGAAAAGGCTAACTGACGAAACAAGTTATATGCAGGTGTGTTCATAATTTCGTAACGTTTGAAAAAAAATTTTTTTTCTTGCAACCTTTGTACATATTCACGTACATATATTGTATATACATACCAACATCTTAATAATAATTATCTAAAGATGAAGATAAGAGCATCGGAAATTATTTCTAATTATAAAACTGGTCCAAATAATGTAACCTTGTGCGATTGGATTGGCAAGGTAAAATGTAAAAAAAAAGAAATGAGACGTAGAAGACGCGATTTACGTGTCGTCGCCATATTAACTACAGCGCTCCTGCGTGCCGAAGATGAAATGCGCAACAAACAACGAGAGCGTGCCGCAAAATGGGCCGATCTCCATCTACAAGTGACCTTACTGAAAGAAGATGAAGACTTCAGACGACAAAAAGAAATTGATGATTTGT
This sequence comes from Platyura marginata, assembly GCA_026745375.1. Lineage (NCBI taxonomy): Eukaryota > Metazoa > Arthropoda > Insecta > Diptera > Keroplatidae > Platyura > Platyura marginata. The sequence goes on along the minus strand of JANSTT010024479.1, from coordinate 61,278 downwards.
GGAAGAGTGAATTAAATGGACTTGATCATTTTATTAAAGATTTTAATCAAATTAAAACAAATATTGTTAGATAAACTTTAACGTAACTTTTTTTCTTTTGTACGTCTTAAGAACTGTTAACTTTTTTTGTTTGCCTGTGTGGCTTAATTTTTTTTTTTGTATATTTAGCAATTTGTGATGTATGTAATATTATGTAGAATTTTTCATTTACAGTACCAAATGAGATCAGTGATGCACCTTTCCGACGTCCGGGCGCATGAGCTTGGCAGTCGTCCAGTCTATAGTAACACTTAAATTTGGTTTGTAGTGTATCATAATATTTTTTTTTTTTTTATTTACTAAAAGATTTCTTTATAAGAATTGAAAAAATTGATTCACATTGAATCGTATATTTGTAATAGCAATGTTATACACTGCAATATTAAACAAAAATAGAATATAATTTTTTAAATGACAAAAAAAAACTAGATTTGTTTTTCTTTAGAAAGCATCGGCAGGAGAGTGGTTTTTAATTAATAAACTTTCGTTTTCAGTCTGATGATAAAAATGAATGCACTTTGTTGGTACACAAAAAAAGCACAGCTTCACAAACACATCAACAAAATGTTCATGCCAAAAATAATTATCTTTGACGAAAGTTCATCTCACACTGTGTTCGGGTGACCAAAATGGTGATTATTGTAACGGACGCTACGTATACCAGAGGGTGGTCTCGTAGACGTTTCAAGCATCCATCTTGAATGGGTTTATCATCAGGTCACAAACATTTTTATTTTTAATTTTTTTTTTTGTATTGTCAAGTAGAGAAAATGACAAAATACACACCGTAACGATCATTACGAAAAAAAAAGATAGGGAATAACTCAAATTTCAGATTACAATATTCGTTGGTAGTGAAAGAGAGAGTACGCTGAAATACGCCCAGATGATGTCACCCACAAGGTGTCTTCTGAAGTTTCCGAGATCGATTTCCTTTTGAGTCGCCCCATCTAAAGCAGTTAAGAATGTCCCCAATTGCAAATTTAAAAAAAAAACGCCGAAAAGGAAAGAAGTATGAGAAAAAAACCAGAAGTTCGTTGTTAGCCGAAATCCATTTTCATGTATTTATCGCGTAATTGTAAAGGTACTTAAGTATGAACAATCATAGCTCTATAAAAATCGTCAAGAAATGCCTTTGTTAAGGCAAAGAAAATATTGTTATTATATATTTGGTAGAGAAAGAAAAGTAATCTTCATCAGTCAACATTCATCAAAAAAAAAACAAAACCCATCAACATTAAAATAACACCAATCAATCAACTATAAAGCATCGAACCGATCTACCGACCTACATCAACTTCAATTTTACGGCAATCGAACGTAAGGATTCAGGATTAACCAGTACATCTATAACTTCAACGAAACCATCTATTAACATGTTCAGGCTGGTCCATTATTTTTTTCTTTACTTCTTTCCGACGAAAGGTGCGTACGTGCCGCAATGAACTTCGGCGTCGTTTTATTGGTCTTTCTGTTTGGTCTTATGCACAATTAACTCTTCTGATATACCAGGCAAATTTAACAATACTATTTTCTTATAATTCATAGACATTTTTACCAGTATCATTTTTTGAGTTTATTCTTGAAAAATAACGACTTGCTTTACAGAGTTTTTGTTGTTGAAATATCGATTGTTTGTAATTTAATTACTGAAGAAATTCGCAATTACACATAGTGGTGATATGATTCCTACTTTCACTATACTTGTTACTATATATATATACATATGTACATCGTGTTTGGGAGAAAATTCATGTTTATAAAATCTACCTACAATACATACTATATAGACTACTTCAAGAGATCGTTGTCCAGCTTGAATCATTTTTAATCCAGCGAAATATGCACGCCAGTAGCCGCATTGAATACCTATTTTTCCAACTGCATTTGCACATTTTGTTGTTGATAAGTACAATTTTTTTTTAATATTGACTAATACATTTTTTTTTAATTACTATCTAAATGAAAAAGTTCTCTGTTGAAATATCTAAAACAAAAGTTACTACATTCATATGTATACCTACTATACCTATATGTATTATACGATAGCTTGTATTTTATGTTTTATATTTGATATTTTAATCGAATAACCACCATACTGAGTTTAAAAAGCTATTAAGTATTAAAATGCAGCAATTTTATTGTGACATTATGAAATTAATTTGTTGGTGTGTATGAGTCAAACAAAATCAATATTATGATTATTGCGAAAGCATAATGACTCAATTATCAATTACAAATCAAATATTTTTCTTCTATGTGTTATCTATCACAGTAAATTAATTATACAGTGCAATAAAACAGTAAATATACCTAATGCAATCATTTTTTTTTATTGGCTGAGAAATACTATTTTTTTTTTCTTAATTTGCTTGTTAATGAGTTTGTTTGTCGTTAAATAAAAAATAAAGATCATCATTAAGAATTGGAACATCAATCAAGATTCGAAATTACTGCCAAACATCTGTACCATCAATTAAGATTTTATTTAATCAAGATACAACAATTAAGAAATGAAACATC
>JANSTT010024479.1:0-58616 GCA_026745375.1 Platyura marginata | reverse complement strand
AAATTACTGCCAAACATCCTGTACATCAATTAAGATTTTCTTCAATCAATGAAGTGTAACAATCAATATACAACAATAAGGAATTGAAACATCATCAAGATTTGAAATTACTGCCAAACATCTGTACCATCAATTAAGATTTTATTTAATCAAGATACAACAATTAAGAAATGAAACATCTATTCAAGATTCAAAATTACTGCCAAACATCCTGTACATCAATTAAGATTTTCTTCAATCAATGAAGTGTAACAATCAATATACAACAATGAAGAATTGAAACATCATCAAGATTTGAAACAACATCATCAAGATTTGAAACATCATCAAGATTTGAAATTACTGCCAAACATCCTGTACATCAATTAAGATTTTATTTAATCATGGAAGTTACAATCAAGATACAATAATTAAGAAATGAAACATCAATCAAGATTACAACAATTAATGTGATTTGAACATCAATTAAGATTCAAAATTAAAGTCAAACTTAGTACAATGTTTATGAAGCCATCATAAAAGTGGTATATTTACTGTTTTATTTTTTAAAAAAAAGCTTCAATATGCTTAAATATTAATATTTTCGGATAGGATAGATACATAACCGAACTTATTCTTTTTATGCAATAATTGATTTTATTAATTTCAATTTTTTTCCAAAGCACACATCTATTATTATTATTATTTTTTTTTAAATACTTTAATGAAATATTTATTATGACAAAATAGATTTTTGATTAATAATTATTTAGCTTTGATTGTGAAATAAATTGGCACCAATTAATAATTAATATTCAGAATAATCCAACAAATCTTTTTAAAAACCTGCAACCTTAATTTGAATGTGTAGATAATGCCGCATTAAATTTTTTTTTAAATAGGAAATGACATTAATTTACACGTTTATGGTAAAAAATGTTTTTCTGATGTTGTGCATTTTGTGTCATTAAGTAGCTAATATGTAATTACTAAAAACAAAATCCAAATCGATTGTATTGTACAATATAATGATTGCTGTATATATATATACATATATAACTGATCCTATATTACTACGTATTTATTTACATTTATGTTAATGCTGCATATAAAATTGTTCATAATTACGCATTCAGTTATTATTTGTATTAATCAAACTTAGTAACAGAGTCCAATAACTATTTATTTAAAACAGCTATAATTTGGGAATGCGTTATTAAATATTTTATTTTATATATTTTTAAAATTATTGAAGAGCAATAATGTAAAAATCGCTGACTAACACAATGGAGAACTACATCTACTAAATGAAAAAGATTTCGGTAAATTTTTACTGTACTTTTAAGTAGTTGCATTTTACTATGCTTCAACAGAAAAAAAAACAAAACTAACTAAAGGTGAAGAATTTTTAATAATTTTTTTTTTCTTTATGTATTTTAAAAATTGCTCTGCTATAAGAGCTTGAAGTAGATTAATCTTTTTTTTTTTACATATAGGGAGAGAGATGTTGATGAATGATGTTAGGAACACTATGCAATGTTGGTTGATTAATTTAAAAAAAAAAAAAACTAGTAATTTAATGAGAATGAGAAAATAATATGGTAATCTGCAAAGCTTTTTGTTATGTATTTTTACACATTGGATTCGTTATTTGTTTCCAATTTACATAGATGCCAGACAATTTTTTTTTATTAATCGCTTATAGATCATCTTAAAACGGAAATGTTAGACAACGGATCGAGAATTTTGAATTCTTCAGATGTCGTTAATCTGTGGTGAAGGGTTATACTATCCAATGGACGATGGTAATTGTTTATAAAATACGTGGAACAATTCCATTCATTTTTTCAGATAACAGCTTACTATAAAAATTTGCTTCTATTGCCTGCAGTCGATTGCTTTTTTTTTTGTGAAGTACATCGTTCGTTCGGGAATCGCAGTAATGTACTTAAAACCTGTTGATAAGTAATTTTTCTAATATAAAATCGAACAATAATTTTTTTTTATAGAAATAGAATATTAACAATGATTCACAATACATTTATGTATAAATATTTTTTTTTTTTTTTTACTTCAAATTGTTTCTATGAACTGTTAACATTTATTTAAATTTTTTTTTTAAACCGAAAAAGTATCTCCGTTGAGATTGTAGGGGAATTAATACCTTTATTCTAGAATAGTTCGAGTTAATTAAAAAAAAATGTTGGCCAAATACAATTCCTGACGAATTACCATAAATGGGTTTTATTCAAATCAATGCCAATCAACATCTAACCAATTCAACATTTATATACAACTAGATACATAATTCAAGATATAATATTCAGCAAAATAGAAAATTTTTGGTAAATATTCAAAAAAAAAATGTTTTCGATCAAATCGAATTTTTAGATTTTAAAAATCAACCACAATTAATGGGTGAAAAGTTTGTGTGATGAAAATGGAAAAATTTAGTGATTCTTTTTTATTAGAGTAAAAAATGTACACATCAAAATAATATTTATATGGTAGTGTCAAGAAAAATGTGATAAACAACCAGTTCTAAAATAATTAGTGAACACATTTACATATATAAGTGAAGAAATGAGTCCACCATAAAGTAAATTCAAGGTATTCCAATTAAATTCGTTGCAACTCGAATAAATCTTCGACGAGATTTTCGAGGACTAATAGTTTATTTTAGAAAACAAAACAAAAAAAACGAAACGAAAAGAATGCGTTCCTGGGTACCTTTATATATTATGGAATTTGAATCACACCAATTAGAAGACGAGTTAACTCGGGAATGGGATTTCAAAATAGTTTGCAGAAACTAATTTAAAAAAAAAAAATCTTAGATATAGATTTATTAAATATTATTACAGATCAACTAGAAGAAAAAAAAATTGAAATTACAATAATAATTACCTTGCCTTAGGACATAATTATCAAAAAATAAAAGTCAACAATTCCAAGTCATCATGACAACATCAAATTTATCGAGAAATCAACTTAAAGTATATTATTATTTTAGAAAAAAAAACAAAATCATTTATTTCTAGAACGAATCAATGGCCGCGACATTTTTTTTAAAAAAAATTCTTTACATCTTGACATAATTATCCAGCATTGCGAGAACATAGCGAACTTACAGGATCAGTAATTTATTATTTTATTTTTACCCGAGTAGATTCGAACTTTTCTCCTGTAAAAAAAAATGTATAAATGTTTATTGTGTAACAATCAAATTTAGTCGAAATCATTGAGCCGATTCAACGAATTCTTCAACTTCCACTGTTCCATCATATTGAATTATTGCCGAATAAGGTATTTCGATGTATATTTTTATGAACGCAGTTTGATCTCGAATGAGAATAGTCGCGGATTAACAGTATATTTTAGAAACGAGTTTTAAGTTAACGTACAATCTGGTGCTTATATAGAAAAATTGTAAAAGATTCCGAATACATCACCATATGCCGGAGCGTACGAATATTGCTAGAAAATCATCTGTAATCGGTTTTCCCGAAATTATTCACCATAGAGTTTAATGAAAAAAATAAACCATCTATTTAAAAATAGTGTTAGATGTGGATGTATACAATTATTCTTACAGATTATCATTGCAAATAAATGAGCGGGACAAATATTGTAGAATCATCACCAACCACAAGAAAATAGCGAGCGATAAGTATAATTTAATTTATACCAAAAAAACACATTTTCTTTTAGATTAAATGACTTGAAGAATAATTCAAAACATTATATAAGAATCGAATTCGGTGCCGATGCTGTTGCTATAACACATAACTCATAAATTAATCTAAAATTTTGTAAATTATTATACTGAAACGATATTTTGATTTAAATTTTACATTGTAAATATGTAATATTACTACTTTATTGTAAAATGTATCATTTAAATAACTATAAGATCAACACAACTATCTATAGAGCGTAGAGTGAAGATGATCAGAAATTCTAAAATCAACTAGATACTAAATCAATGTTGCCGAAATAGGTATTTAACAGAAACCATATTATTATAAATACATAAATGTAGAACAACGTTATTAGAAGGTCTCCCACATTGAGACACTCCATCCACTACTAATCGTTTATTTTAGATTAAAATCATCTAGATTCTAGAGGAAGAATGTGTGTTCATCAACACAAACATTAGCAAATTTGAATTGGATTAATCCCAAATGAATGAAATTCATCTTATATGAAGGAAAACAATATCTGTTTTAAAATGAAGTAGTTTCTTATCCAATAGAATTTTAAATAAGTACTTCACAGGAAAGGCGAACAATTTACAATTTGTATAGGAAGGATCTCGTCCATGTACTACATTGGATTTATTTTGAACAAATGATCGATTGTACCAACGATATACAAAGGGCCAGCTAAACAGCATTTTAAATGGTCATTGGATGTAGATACATGGAAATTCATTTTGAAAGGAAATTTTCTGGATAGCCGGAATATTTGCGATTGACAATTGGGATGTCCAGCACAGTTTGGTGTCGTCAACAAGAAACGTATCAAAATGAATAAAAAGAAAAATTTCTCTAAAATTGAATCGATTTTTTAGAAATAGCTATTTTATGTGGGTTTCATGGGTTGGGATAAACCTAATCAAGGAATTATTTAAAGGTCTATAAAAAGCTCTCATCAAAAAGGATCGGTTAGTCAAATCTATTAGACGACGTATTACACGGAAAAACTTGGGCCAAACTGTTTTGACGACGATACATGGATCCGATTAGTGATAGTTGAATATTATGTGAAATCTCTGCGGACATCCGGTAGCTACAGTTAATATTGGCGAGATACATTTTCTTATGATGCGCGAAATCTTCAATCAAGCCACAGATTAATTAGTTCCTTGATAAGTACTTTTTGTTTTGTTATCAACCACAGTGCTTTGTTTTTTGTTCCATTTTAGAAACTTTAGCTTCTGCAATTGATAGCATCCCCAAAAAAAAAGTGTCTGAATTTAAAATAACGGGGAAAAGTACAATTTACGTTTATTAAATTTAGAAATTCATAGGAATTGTTCCAGCAACAGGAAAGATTTTTTTTTGATAATTGTAGCTTTTTCAACAAAACATAAACATTTCTCTGAATACTTGCTGTATGGGAATAAAATGATTAAAACTAATGTTACGTTTGGGAATCATAGCACCACTTGATGATGATATTTTACTTGACATGACATTACATTAACATGGATTTTTGGAATCATGCAGATTTACATAAAATACAACTTGAAATAGTAATTAAGTAACTACTCCACAAAAACATTTTTTCAAATTTTAATCTTTAATCTCGTAAGTTTAAAAAATGAAATTCTTTTTTTTATTTTGTATTCTTTTTTGTAAAATCAAAAATATTTTTGCTGAACCCATCACGTATGGGATACAAAACTAATAATTTTTTCTAGAAGTGCTATAATGCATAAGAACACATTTCGTTACAATAATGTTAATCGCAGACTACTGTGCCTTGCGCTGAGAGAGGAACGATCTTTTTCAAGAAATGCTGACACAATATTTGTTGCAAGATCTTTGAGACACAATTTCCAACAATTCTGTTTGATAATCAAAGCTTGGGCGAATAGACATCTCGAAATATTGATGATGGTAACCGTGTTTGAATACGTAAACCATCGTTTAGATAATATTTCAGGTATGCTGTTGGATGTATGCAGTCTATGCGCACATATCAGCTGCTTTGAATGTTACTATTGAAATTAGACGATGTCGATTGGCGTACAGCTTTTTACCTATTGGCGATATGTAGTTTCTTTTTTTGTTTATCTTGACTACCAAAGATTCTTCTACGCTATTCTGGTTATATTTGAAAATGTTACAACTACTTATACTTCTGATGATGCGATGCGTAAATTGGGTGTATTAGAACAATATTTGGTCCTTGCGATTATTCATTTATTTTTGGCTACTCAAAACGGCGTCCGAAGAAATCTCATCCATATGGTTAAGTGTCAGCCTCATATTGCCACTCTTGTGTCATCTTTGAATTCTATTGGTGTGAACGGTGTAACTACTAACATATTGCAAATGAATTAATGGCAACTATACATTTTTTAAATTCTGGCGTATACTTGGGAAAACAATTCGATTTCATCCTACATATCTTGATAAAATTGGCGAACAACTTGATCAATCTTGACTAATATCTCGACTTCCGGCAACATAAATAATTTGGTCTGATGGCGGCGATGTTTCTATTTGAAAGAACTTTTTAAATATCCGGCAGCTGGTTACAATTTTGGCGATAAATATCATCTCTGGTTAAATGGGCAAACACTTACAAGTTTAATCCGACTAATATCTTACTTGGTGCGTGAATGGTTATCTAATGGCGGCGACATATTATATGGCGTATGTAATGAATATCAAATTATTCGTTTTTCATTTGAATTGGTGTGAATGAGCTTCATCATCATGAACTGGTATAAAGGGCTTAGTTAATTTATAATAATGGCGCTAGAGAAACACAACTTTCCAATTTGATGAGATATCGTGACTATTCTACTATACTCTTGGTTCATTTTTTTTTACTATTTGTGCGAGCTTCAACGTGTCAGTGTTAGAACTTCAAAACAGTCATTATACTTATTATTCTTACTAAATTCTGGTGACCAACTACAAACATGGCGGCTACTCATAAACAATTTTAATTCTTGGTTATTATTGGTACCTTGGTTGAAATGCAATACTTCTGATTCGTGAAAAACGAAATTATCTTCAGTGTTGGGACTCTATTTTAACATAATTCATAAATTTGGCACATCGGTATGCAGAATTCTTTTTAAAGACGTATTCAAATTCTCGATTCTGTGCTTTCACAAAATTGGTACCATAATTTTTGTTACTTATACATAACATGTATCTACAACGTGGATGTTCTCGGCACGAATTCTTCTTTGCACCATTCTTAAAAATATGGTTTTTATTGTGGCGCTACTCTACATATCACAATGTTACATTATTAATACTCCAAACGTTGACAACATTTCTAAAATATGATGGGAGTTTGAAACTTCAACCATTGCTAGTATAGATATTACTTCATTTTATATTTAACAACTACTTCAATGTACACTTCATCACAAACACATCATTTTTGAGTATTTTACTACAAACTACTTACAATATTTACAAACATTATTTTCACATCATCTGGGCCGTCAAAAAAAACAGCGTGATAGATTCTTCGTTCCATGAAAGAAATATTGCGTTATCGACATTGATAGAAAGACACCATATGTCCACAAAGATAATTTTAGAATTTGAGACTACAATAGCAGCGTATTTTTTTATCCTGGGATTACAATAGCAGAAATTCTCGACTTGGGACTACAGTGACAGCGGCTTTCAACTTGGAACTACAGTGGCAACAGTTTTGGACTAGGAACTACAACGGCAGCAGGTTTCGACTTGGGACAACAACGGCAGCGGTTCTTAACTTGAGATTACAACGGCAGCGGTTCTTAACTTGGGATTACAATGACAGCGGTTCTTAACTTGGGATTACAACGGCAGCGGTTTTGGATTTGGAACGGCAGCGTCCTTGGACTTGGGACTACAACGGCAGCGGTTCTGGACTTGGGACTACAATGGCAGCGGTTCTGAACTTGGGACTACAATGGCAGCGGTTCTGGACTTGGGACTACAATGGCAGCGGTTCTGGACTTGGGACTACAATGGCAGCGGTTCTGGACTTTGGACTACAACGGCAGCGGTTCTGGACTTGGGGCTACAACGGCAGCGGTTCTGGACTTGGGGCTACAACGACAGTGGTTCTGGACTACAATGGCAGCGGTTTTGGACTACAATGGCAGCGGTTTTGGACTTCGGACTACAACGGCAGCGGTTCTGGACTTCGGGCTACAACAGCAGCGGTTCTGGACTTCGGGCTACAACGGCAGCGGTTCTGGACTTGGGGCTACAATTGCAGCGGTTCTGGACTTTAGACTACAACGGCAGCGGTTCTGGGCTTTGGACTACAACGGCATCGGTTCTGGACTTTGGATTACAACGGCAGCGGTTCTGGATTTGGGACTACAACGGCAGCGGCTTTGGATTTGAGACTACAATGGCAACGGTTCTGGACTTGGGACTAAACGGCAGCATACTAGACCTGGGACTACGACAGCGATTCTAAACTTGGGACTACAACGGCGGCGGTTCTGGAGGACTTGGTTACTATAATAGCAGCGTTTATGGTCTTTAAATCTACGATTCCAGTGGGTCCCGATGTTGTTTTCGTGTATTAGTGCTTTTTCTCGTTGAATTTTCAGTGACAGCTTTTGGTGGACTTCATGGAATTCATTAACTTTGAAAATATTTCGTCCTTGGACATCACAAACAGTGACAATATATTCCAATATTTATGGTTCTGAACATTTTGAACAAATCTTAACATTTTCTGTGTTTCTCAACTTTATAAAACTTTTAAATTGAATTATCTGTGCATTCGGGAGACAGAAGGAAGGTTAGACATCGTCTTATTTCTTAACTTGGGGACTTTTCAAAACTTTGACCTTGGTTTATCATGTACGTGAAATTTCACAGCGACAATCTAGATCTAGACTTTATGACGATTTTTACATTGTTAATATTCTGGACTTGCATTTCGGGGATTACTGTCACTTATCTTCAATCTTCAAGCGGCGTGTACATAATTTTGGTAAATGGCACTGTGTATACTTCTGAAATTGTCTGTGGTAGCTTAGATTTGACTTGGGTTTTTAGGATAAAAATTGCCAATAGACTTGCGCTTTTCGTTGAAATTTTTGGCGATGTTTGCTTGTGTCATTTTTACAATACAATCGTTTCTACTTTTATACAATTTGGATTAACATTTGGGCTACAATGTTAAATTTTTCAAAAAGGCGTATGACGTAGTATCAGTGATGAACTTCGAGAGATCAGGTTAAGAATAGCCACATTGGATTTCTGGAGACTAATTAGCGGCAGCGATGGACTTCGTGGGACTATTTACCGGCAACGATGAATTTCGTAGAACTACTTAGCGTCAGCGATGGACTTCGTGGGACCAATAACAGGCAGCGATGGACTTCGTGGAACTATTTAGCGGCAATGATGAACTTCGTGGGACTACTTAGCGGCAGCGGTGGACTTCGTGGGACTAAATAGCGGCAGCGATGGACTTCGTGGGACTAAATAGCGGCAGCGATTTACTTCGTGGAACTTATTTAGCGACAGCGATGGACTTCGTGGGACTTATTAGTGGCAGCGGGATTATGTAGCAGTATCATCATATCCTTTTTCTTATTTTTCACAAAAAAAAAATTTTATCCATCAGAGCAATAGAGATTGGGTATTCTTTATACATATCTTTCCAATTAATTTCCTAGCTACAGGAGATTCATACCTTTTTGCTTCGCAAATAAACGTGCGATATTATTGACCCTTTTCAAGATTCTATAAATTTTATAATGAGATTTGATTGTTAAAAATATAATTTGTATTTTACTATTGTTATTATATAAATAATAAATTTTATAACGTTGATGAAAAAATAATTTTTTATATAAATATTAATTAAATTATTATGAATAAATTATCTTTTTTTTTACATCAATCGTTTTTTTAATTGAGAAGAATTTATTTTTAAATTGCTCGTGAATTGTTCATAAAGATAATGTAGAAAGTGGTGAATAAGGAAAATTGAATGCATTTGTAATGCAATCCACCAATAATTATACAGAATTGTAGTGAGGGCAAATTGTGGACAATAAACTGTGGGTCTATCACCTAACAAAACTTTCGCATCTATCAAATTTGGCAATTTAACAAATTCCGTACACAAGTTTCAGAAAATTTCGTATGAATGGGGAAAAATCGTTGATTTACAATTGCACTACAAGATAAAATATTAATTACATTGGTAGAGTCGAGAAATGTACATTGTAGGTAGAATGTAGAAGATGATTTAACTTCAGTTTCCGATTTTTTTTTAAACCTAACACCCAATGTGTAGCAAGTTGCGCTGTCTTCTTTTTGTCATGTTTTTTACGATTTTCGTGATTTCTTACCATTGACTGTTTCAGTTAGACCAACATTTTTTAAAAAAGTAAAGCCCAATGACGCCGCCTGACCAAAATGCGCATTAAACAGTCACTTTTTGGGCGTGGAATGGTCTCCTGTGAATCACATGAGGATTTTCTTTACCCTATACGCGGCAATTTTGCTTATTAACATACCCAGAGAGGTGGAAATTTTCAGAGATTTTCTTTGAAAAATCAGCATCAAATTCCTGATGATCTAACACCCATTTATTTGATATTATTTTTCATAATTAATGTTCGATTAATAAGAAAAACCGAAATAAGTTTGTTTTTTTAAAAAAAAAAAAAGTTTGGACACTGAAGTTGGATCACCATGTATTATAAAGTAAAGAATAATGTAGAAGTAGATTGTAGAAGTTTCCGATTGGAAAGAGACATGGAAATAATATCCAATTATTAAAGGAAAAGTATCGAAAATTTTGTTGGATTAATGAAACCCTGTAACCACGTAAATCGTAAACTATTAGCTAAAATTTAGATATTTTGTCAACCAACTTGCTATGAAACAAAAATGTTTTCTGTTGATTTTATAATTATATGTATAATAAATTGATGGTCATTATTAAATATACATTATAGTTTAGTTTTATAACAGATTGATTTAATTCAAAATTATATAGGGTCATTCACATGCATTTTTAATATTTGTTTAATTCATAATCATAATAATATGGTAAAAGTCTGTTCAGCCGTTTTTTTAGAGAATTGTGTAGTTCTTTGCATAGGTTACTATTACATTCTCTATTTTTTTGGCATCCAATGCATTTATTGCCACAGCAATATAAACCATCTGCGCATGTTCCATGCAACAATATGTGACCATTTTCATCACAGGTCTCATTTATACCCTGAAAAATATTTTATTTTTAAAAAATAAATTAAATTAAATGACATTTAAGTTAACTGTGTAGTTACCTTTAAACATGCTAGTTTTTCACATGAATTTACTGTGTTGGCACCGTGTGGACAAATTGAAGTGTTTTCTACGTCTTGAATACTATCACAAAAGTTGGCGTGATATGGTCTGAAAAAGGAAATGGTTCAGCATTTTTTTTTTAAATCAAACGGCTAAGAAAACCAGTAAAGGATTAATTGGCTACATTTTTTTTATCTACTGCAGTATTTGCATATATTTAAAAGAAAACACTTTTATCTTACTACAAAGTTTTGTTGTAATATTATTCTTAACTTTAAGCATTACATTTTCTTCTAATATTAAAAATGTATATCTGGGAGTCTTCCATAAACTATTTTAGAATTTTAGAATTATAGACTATTTCCTTCTTATGACACTCTCGAAACAGTTCGCCATTTATATATATATAATTCACTTTAAACTCTACGTTTAGTAATAAAAATAAAAAACATAAAAAATTGAACCTAACCCCCTAACCTCAAAACGTCAGACTCTACACTACGATGAATATTAAGGGGCGTACCAAAGTTATAATAACCTTTGATTAACATCATACGGAAACAACAAATTATTTTATAGAGCGGTCATTTTCGCTTAGACCTTAGACTGTAGTTGCATAGATACAGTCCTTACCTTAAAATCCAAAACTATTAAACGAGGGCCACACTAATTTATGGGCTGTCAGTGTCAAATAGCATTATTTTGCACAAAAAAAAACGGAAATATATGAAAACGGTTAAATTTACGTTTAGGATTTAGGTAATGTTTAAAAAAAGAAAGTAATAACTAATAAAATAATTGTAAATATTCTACTCTTATCAGAAAATGGAAACCGAAGAGTTAATAAAAATTGTGCAACAAGATTATGATGTTTTTGAAACTACAATTGCCGATAATCCGAATTTTTTAATTTCAACCGATAAAAATCAACGATATCTCCTTCATTGGGCTGCTCTACAAGGACGCGAACGTCAAGTGAAGCATTTACTATCATTTGAGAACGCTCCAATTCATGAAACCGATGATACATTAGCAACACCATTAATATTAGGCACGCTAAACGGTAATCTCAATATTGTTAAAATGTTAATAGAGAAGGGATCAGATATCAACCACAAAAACCAGCAAGGACACTCATCTATACAGTATGCCTGTTCAAAGGGTTGGAAAGATATTGTCGTTTATTTATTGGAAATGGGTGTTGATATTAATATAAAAGACAACAGGGGCGATACGTCACTTCATCGTTTGGCTTCATTGGGTCGCACAGAAATATTAGAAATATTTCTGAATCATCGTCCAATACCAGAACTAAATTGTCAAAATTCTGAAGGTAATACCCCTCTGCATATTGCTTGTGAAGATGATGAAATAGCCTGTGCGCTGCTATTAGTTGATAATGGAGCTGATGTGGAAATTAACAATAAAGAAAAAAATTCACCGTTATCTGTGTGTAAGCCAGGACTCCGGCGTTCAATAATTGAGAAAAAAAAGAAATAAATAATGTACTTGGTAGTCAACCACTCCATTTAACCAAGATTGAAATAAAATCGTTGCCTATAAAAGTAATAAGAGTATCTAAATATGTTCTTATACTCATCTCAAAATGGTCATTTATTAATTATAATATTCTAGAATTCTAGTCTTGATTTTACTACTTTTCTCGAACACTCAACTCAAATTTTTTAATTTAATTTTATAATAATTAATAAAACCGAACAAAAATATGAAAACAACCCAGACAATATTAGACATTATATGTAGACAAGAAGAATTGAATAAATTAAATCTTAATAAATTCTACCGGGCACTCTAAGCGCATCAAAACCATTAACCAAATTATTTAAAAAAAAATACACTCACTTACTAACGGGGCCACTACACACCAAATGCAGTGATAACATCATAACAACAATAAATCCACACGAAGACATTTTAACACTTAATTTTTTTTTCTTTACTATTGTTGTGTGACCGACAAAGGACTTCTTGTCTTATAAAACGACAATTAAAAACTGTACTTTTACATTGGTGATCCTTTGTCTTTTATATGTTTTAAGTCATACTAATTATATTCAAATATTATGCAAAGGGACAAGTAAAATGGAAAGAGAAGAAAAAAATTATTTTAAAAAATCGACAACCTAATCAACTGGAAATAATTTTTTTCCTATTAAACTTAAATAAAAAAGAATTTTCAACCTAATTTTGGAATTTCTCTTCAGTTGGCTTTAAAGTTAATTTATGTCTAGTCTTTGCACTTGGAAAAATCAGTCTGTAACATAATCCATTTTGACAATTTTGCTATTTTTAGTGTACAGTATAGATAGTATCATGTTAAATGTGTATATATCTATATATAATAATTGATGTGAATAGTACATTTACTATGTACTTCATCTGTACTTAATTTAATATTCAAGGAAATTCTCATCAAGAATGGATACGATGGTATACCAATTTACCTGAAATACACAATAATAAGAAAGTGTGTGTCTTTCTGTCTACCTCGAAACTTTAATACATATTTCTTATGTATTGTTGCTTATACTACATAGAAAAGAATTTATTTATGTACTTATGTTGCAGTATTGACATGTTTATATGACTTATTTATAATAATGAAGGAATGTATTTATAATCCAAAAATTTATTTCGCCTATATTTAGTAATCCATGTAGATGTGATGTTATGGTCATTTAAATTGCATTATGTTGATATCATTCTATTTATTTGCCTGCTGAGAGTTTTCGTGTTATTATAACTTTTAATATCAAATACGGGACACATATGCATACATACATAATCATATATAGTAGCAGAGTTGAGACTTATTTTTCCTTAATGTCGTAAAAATTCAGTATAACACTAGTGAAATCCAAATATACACAATAAATTATGTTAGTCTGACCTACATGCGTCAACATAATTCCGGCTAAACAGTCACATAAGGAATTTATAAGGAATTTATCTAAAAACTGAAACATTTGATCTTAAAACAATCTGAAGAGCAATTGTTTTAAAAATAATTAAATTTCTTTAATTGCAAAAACTATGAAGAAATCTTCTTGGTATAATACGCCCAAACGGTAAGATCTAGGTGATATTGCCATTTGATTATACTATTATATTGATTTCCCAAATTTATTTCATCACTCGATCATGAACCTGAACTCTAGAAAATGTCTAGAGTGTAGACCATATTGATCTTGTTGATATCAGCGATGTTATTGTTAATTTTCTAAAATTTCTTCCTCAAAGAGTTAATAGGACCAACTTCAATGATATAAAATTAATTAATTAAAATGATTATCAAATTGTAAATAAATATTACAATTATTATATTATTATTAAAATTGGAAAAAAAAATTATTTCTTTAGCCTTGCTGCGGATAATCCGTAAATATTTCGTAGATATCATTGTAGAATTTTTCGACTTTAAGAACCTTTTTCTAAATAACAAACATTTTCTTGAGAAATCTTGTGGATCTTTAATAGCATAAGATTTCAAGGAAATTAATCGGCCTCAACAATGAAGATGTATTTTTCGAAAGATCTTTTATTAATATGAAACGGCTTTAAGATGAGTTGAAACAAAGACATTTTTAATCAATTCTTTTTTTTTTTTATTTTTGTAATCATTCTAACTGTACAACTAAAGTTAATGTATTTTTAATTTTTAATAATTAATCCCATTTTTTGGTACAATTTATGTAGTCGCCATCGGGACTATCATAATTATCTGACGGTGGTGTAGCCACAGGACCATTTATCTTATACGGAACCAATTGCACATCTGGCTGAATAGCTGCTTGATATAATTCCTCTGATTCATATCGAAGTTCTTGTAATGCTTTTTGTTGTGCTAATAACAAACGATCGACTATTTGAAATTGTTTTAATTTTTCCTTCATTTTATAGCGTGCCCATTTTTTTTCTAAAATTGCTCTACGCTCTGCTTCTACCGGTGATATTTTAGCCAATGAACGGGTACGTTTTCTATAAATTGATTAATGAATAATTAGATAAAATAAATTTAAATAAGTTTATGATAAGAACTAACTCTTTTTCGTCGATTAACGTAAGTGGCACTTCTAATTCATCGATCGGCTTCAATTGCCGGGCATTTTTCTCTAATCGACGAATTTGTTTTTCTAATTTCTTTCGTTTTCTTTCTTCCCGTTGTCTTATAACTGCTGGATCCATTTTTTTCTTCTTTTTTAGAGGCTCAGCAAATAAGGCGGGAGTTGTTTGTAGTAATAGTTTAGATGATGTTGCGATGGTTCGTGAGGGTGCGCTTAGATATAACCTAAAAACTTCCTTATTTAATAATTTATCAAATTGAAAATATTTATATTATTTACTTGGAAAATGCTAAAGCGATCGACATTTTTAGTAGAGATTATTAATATTCAGAGGAAAAAGGATTTTTTTTCCATAAATATAATTTGCTAATTTTGACGTTTAATAACTTAAGGTGCTGCCAACTAGCTAAGATTTGTGAGATAGATTTTTTATAGGTCAGTTTATTTGATTTGATAAATATAATTTTCTAGTACTCGAAGAATGTTTCATATTATTGTAGAGTTAATTGATTTTTTAAGAAACTCTTTTTACCATAGGAATAGTGCGGTCGTAATTCCATTTTAATCTTTTTTATAATAAATTATTAGAAAAAAACAATATATAGGTCTCTAGCTATTTAAAAAACACTTGGTCCAATCCGAAAATAATAAATTTCAACACGAAAAATGGTACAATTGTAAAAAGACGACGGGTAAATAGAATGGCACATATGATAAAAAGAGATGTGAATAGACGGGAAGTATGACGGAAAAAAATATTAACATGGCTACAATTTCTTAATATAAAACTGTTTAATAAAAGTTGTTTTTCTCTTAATAAATATGAAAATTATTACAGTTCTGTCCGAAATAATTTCAATTACGTATGAATAAGATAACGGATAATACAGATTCAAATAGTTCTTCATCGGATTCATCTGAATTTTATTCGTCTGAAACAACAGCATTAATGGACGCCCATATCGCAGAGTCACATACAAGGCATCCAGACAAAAAACTTGCATCCGGTGATAAAAATACAAAACGAAAAGCAAAACCACCACCAACAGGCTATGGGGTTAAATAATGGGCACTATTTGTAATTATGCAATTTAATAATAATTTGTCATTAGGCTACTGATGTCGCGACCAATTCTTCGGAAGTACCAAGTCACAGTGGTATAAATGTACTGAATACTGATGGTCCGGCACGGCCGTCACCACCCATTGGAGATATGCCAAATGAAGATGATGAAGAGGGTTTAAAGTATGGAGCACAACATGTTATTAAATTGTTCACACCGGTTTCTTTGTGTATGCTAGTGGTTGTGGCTACCATAAATTCGATAAATTTCTATAACGTTAAAGATGTTTATTTGTAAATATTTTTGAACAACGTGCAGATTAGAGTTTCTATTTAGAATAAATTTGTTTATAGGTTGTATACACCATTTCATGAATCCTCTCCGGATACAGGAACAAAGATATGGAACGCTTTGGCTAACTCAATGATATTGATGGTCGTTATCGTTATAATGACAATAATACTCATATTTTTTTACAAAAAACGATATTACAAAGTAATTCATGGATGGCTAATTATGTCATCATTTCTTTTGCTCTTCGTCTTTAGTTATCTTTATTTAGAGTGAGTACTTCTTTGTTATGATAAATTTGTTAAATATACCTGTTTTTTTTAAAAATTTTTTAGAGAACTGCTACGAGCCTACAATATGTCAATGGACTATCCAACAGCTGTTTTAATTTTGTGGAATTTTGGTGCGACCGGTATGATGTCCATACATTGGCATGGTCCGTTACGCTTGCAACAAGCATATCTTATATTTGTTGCTGCCCTTATGGCTCTAGTTTTTATCAAATATTTACCAGAATGGACAACGTGGGTTGTATTGGCTGTAATTTCAATTTGGGGTAATTAATTTGTTCTTTTTATCGCATACAGTACAGAAAATGTATTTGTTTTTATTTAGATCTTATTGCTGTACTCTCACCGAAAGGACCTTTGCGTATTTTAGTCGAAACAGCTCAAGAACGCAATGAACAAATATTTCCTGCATTAATTTATTCATGTAATAATTATTTGAAATCAATAATTTTAGATTTTTATTAATTTTTCTTAAATTTTCTTTTCATTTCATTTGCTCTTGAAGCTACAATTTTGTATTCGTACATGGGCACAAATCAACCTGAACCAACGACGGTTAATGACAATCGTCAAGAAACGATTCCGGAATCATCAACTAGAAGAAGAAATAGCCCAGCACAGCACCAAACAGCTGAAGGTATGCCACTTGTGGCCCTTAGTGTGAACGAAACGGGTATATTTTATTAATTTTCTGATTAACATGTTGCTTGGGGGTTAATGCTTTTCTCTATGGGGTGATGGAGCATTTTTTTATTGTATTTTGTTCTTTTATTGATTTTAAATTATCAAAAAGGGAGGGGTTGCATAATCTGTCTTTTGTTGCTTCTTTTTAAAATTGTTTAAAATGGGTTATCTGCCCATGAACACATTTTTTTTATATTGGCAAAATGGGTATTCTTATGTGTTTGTCTTATGTATAATTTTAAATCCATTGTAGATAATGCAGCTGGTTTCACACCAGAATGGACGGCATCAAACGAAGAACGTACAGATCGACGAGAAATTGAAGTCCAAGCAAATAGTACGAGTAGTCCAACTGAGTATCGTGTAGTTACAACAACTACAAATCACCCAGTCGAAGCATTTGAAGCCGAAGAAAGTTAGAATAACACCAAAGAATATTTTTAAATGTTTTTCTTTTCATAAATAAATTATTTGATTGTAGGAGGCATTAAACTTGGTCTTGGTGATTTCATTTTTTATTCGGTTCTTGTTGGAAAGGCATCAAGTTATGGCGATTGGAATACAACGATCGCTTGTTTTGTAGCAATTTTAGTCGTAAGTATTCTGTTTGATTTGAATCATTTTGAATTGAATTTATTTGCTTTCAGGGACTTTGTTTGACATTACTGTTGCTAGCCATATGCCGAAAAGCTTTGCCAGCCCTGCCAATATCAATATCATTTGGACTAATATTTTGCTTTGCAACAAGTGCTTTTGTAAAACCGTTTATGGAAAATTTAGCCGCAGATCAAGTTTTTATATGAATTTTCGTTCAATCCATATCAAAATAATGTTATTGATCTCTTCATAAGTTAGAAAAGAAAAAAAAAATAATAATTAAATTTAACAAATGTTGTGCACCATTTTTTCCACTCAGTTATTAACCATTTTTTTTTTAACGATGTTAGATAATTAAGAGCAAAATTAATGCCGATTTGATAGGACGCTTCCAAATAGTAGCAATAAAGGAATGTCTTTTTTGCGTGCGTGAGAAAGGAGTATGCAAAGGTTTTGCAAATATTGGTTTGTATGAAAATAATAAAAATATTTCAAAATATTAATTAATACTTTTATTGCGATACCATAAAATGAAGATCGATATTTTGAATATGTCTATGGAGGGGTGGAATTCTTTTCTCTATGGCATCTTTGACAAAGTATTTATTATCAACACAGCTCACAATAATCTAATAAAGTTTTCTTAAGAGCTCACCGTTGAACGGTAAGTTAATGCCGAGATTACGATATAAACCAGTCACGAATTTTGTTATCATGTAAGCGAAGGAGTGAATTTGTACATCATATACCTTCGATACTACAGTGCTGTACATAAAGATAGGCGTTAGGCATATGTTTTATGAAAAAGACGAAATTCAGAAACTAAAGAAATCTATTACTTCATACTTTTAAAAATCACATTTTAAAGTGAAACAAATGATTCACATGTTTGATTTCTGGTTTAACAACAAGGTATCCTTAAATCCTGCAACTGTCCTTATTTTTCCGCAATACCTGCTTGTTGGTGAAGATGATAGTCTCCACAAAACGGCTTCTAAACGATTATCGTTTTCAAGAGTAAGCCCTGTTTGCATGATGAACAAAATATACCTATCTCTCTCTCACACACAGAAATATATAAAAAGATCGCCTTATTATGAGCAATTGCACTTTTTAACCCGCTGAGTGGCATAAATCGTTTTTGAAAAGGCTTTCTGTGGTGATATGAACTTTATATTAATGAATCGCCACAATATAATTAAAATGCCTTTGACGAAGAATATGTACGTCAAAACCACTTGTGGGATTAGGAGATTATATAGGGTAATAGTTTATAAATTCATTGGAGTAGGTGTCGGAAAAAAATTTCACCGACTCCACAACTCTGCTTTTAAACGTGTGCTTGGCATTTTTTGCACCATCTTAAACCACCAGTAGTAGTAGATCATTAAAAAATTATCTGTCATAACTATATAAAATGAAGCAGCAAAACTATATTTTTATGTCGATACAAATGTACACACTACTCGCTACTTATTATAAAACACAATATTTTAACAACATTTAATATTGTATTTCAATTAATAAAATAAGACGAAAACCATAATTTAGATAATGATATTTTTTAGAAAATTTATACTTAAGTATTTTAAACGACCATATCTAAAAAGCTTACGATTACGGTTAATTGAAAATAAATAAATTCATTTTTGTACAATTTATATTAAAAAAAAAAAAGTACCCCAAATATTTTGTTTATGTTTCTCCTTCTCTTCGTTCGTCTTTCTTTTTCTTTTTTTTTTATGGACAATGATAGGTATTTTTTGGATAATTTTAAATACAAATAAATATATAGATTTAAGAAAAATTAAAATAAATTATTTGTTTTGATATAATGTGATTTTAACTTAATTAAATTTGATAAAATATTATAAAAAAAAAAAACTAAATTATTTACTCTGGTTCTGGTGGTGATTCGTTTGTGGTTTGTTGGACCGTTTCAATGTTTACTCCATCAAAATACTCTAGAATCATTCCTAAATTGTGTTCAATTTTTTTTAGGGTTTTTCGTTCTGATGTTTTTTCCGAAATTTCATCGGAAATGGCTAATGATTTTTCGTTATTAATTTGATAAGTGCCCTCTCGTTCAGCATCATTATTAGCATCTACAGTATTTGTTGTTGTAGATGATGTTGTTATTGTTGTTGTCGTCGTCGTTACAGTAACAATCGATTGAGCACCAGTCGACGATGCTGAAACATCAGCAATTTTTTCAACATTTTCTGTACATTTAGTTGTGGCATCGTCGGTAATTTGTTTTCCATCTGATACAATTAATTGTGTTTGGGATTGTTGATCGGGTGGATTGAGTTTACGTTTTTTTGGCGGTGACTCATCTATGAAATTTTCTTCTTAATATTACATGAATTATTTTCAAATAAATCGGTGATCATTAGACAAAAAAAAAAATTACCTTCTTGGGAAAATTCCTCTTTAAAACGTTCGGCAATAATTTTCAAACATCCATGCAATTGACTTTTTACAGTGCCAGGAATTCCAGCTGTTTGAGCAATTATACGAACAGTCATCAAGTCACCGCACAAATCGTCATAGTTTTCCTTGGATGATATTGTTTGGCAAATTGAATCGATTAATCGGGCAATTTGAATTCTTGATGATACCTGAAAAGTTAATATAATAAATAGGTAATTCTCTAGCATTGCTATTGAACTGTAAGACAGAAAAAGTCTCTTAATTGCAATACGTCATGGTTGCCTTTTTCGGAGAATGTCTTTACGTTTGAATAGGCACAAAAGATCTTCCGTTTGCTACTTTTGAACATTTTCACAGACTCTGAACACCGAATGGTATTCCTACAAATTCTACATAAGAGTCAATATTTATAAAGGTGTTGACATGCTCTCCTCTAATAATGCCATCTGCTGGTTCCCAGAGCCAAACCCAGCCCTACTGCTTTTGCCGATATTTTAACAAAGTTTGCGGAAAATTGACCATATCGATTTAATGGAGAATCTTAGTTTTGACATCCAGAATCCGTATTTTGTCCGCACAATGGGAGATAATGATATTTAAAATGTCACATGCATATACACTTACAGAAAAAACCAAACGCATGAGTGAATTTCGCGTGCACAGACCATCATATTTCCACCAAAAATAAGGGTTCTGAACGCCTTTTTCGATTTTTGTGATTTCTCATATGTGTATTATACGAGATCTATGCATTGTTCAAATTTTATATTATCTACGTTCAGAATCTACAGGCAACCCTCAGATGCTCAAACTTACTCTCCATTGGATTATTATGAAAGGATGTCAAATAAGGCAGTACCTTGAGTGCTGCAGTGTGCAGTGTGGCTTGAGACTTGAGCAGTCCATTAGTAGTTAGATCGTAGTTTGATATTGTTTTGCCTGTTTGCTTTTAGTATTTGCCCACCAGACTATCCATAGGTCTAAAAAAACATTTAAACATGGACAGCATATTGTGATTTACTTGAGCTTCCCAGTTTTTCTGAACAGTCATCAAGTGGGCCCTATTACCGTTCTACGCTATGTTCAATTGAAGTCGAAGATAGGCTTGCATTAAGTATTCATTTACAAAAGAACAAAATATAACGACAAATTACCTTCGGAAAATAAAGTTCCATAAAATTTGAAATGATTGAATCATTTAATGATATTCGTTCATCTCTGAGTACTACATCAATGTAATCCACTAAATAAGCATTTGTTGTTAATAAATCGACATATCTGAAAAATAAAATTGCAATTAACTTAACACAAAATAAGCCACTAAACAATTATTATAATAATTACTTATTCGTATTTTTATTGTTATATATTCCAACCCAAAATTTTGGAAAGAGATTAAAATGCAGTGATGCAGCTTCAATACCAGCCAAACAACTTAAATTAACTAGAGATTCGTTAAGTTGATTTGTATTCACAGCCATTCGAAACATTACATCTAAAAAGTCGTGGTATGGCTTGAAAAAAGCTTCTAGGCCGGCATCAAAATCTTTATCGGTGCCTTTTTGAATTATTTGATATTGTGGAATACTAATTTGTACCATAGGACGTGGTGGTCGTGGATTACTTTTTGATACGGATGGCCATGGTGCTTTAGTTCCTCTACGTGGAAAATATGGTCCTAATGGGCCAAGTGATGTCGGTGAATTATGTGCTTGCATGTGACAATGTGTAAAAAGTGGTGCTAATATATTGGTAACCTCTAAATTTGAATTTCTAACAAGTTCGTTGAGTACATCGAGTGATAAAATTCGCATTTCTGGCGGATTGTACGTATTAAGTAGTGTTGCCAAACGTCTAATGGCTTCCGATAGTCCTTTCAATGCTCCGGCCGGTGGTCGTTTCTTTTGTTCTCGAGCATTTGTTCGTAATGTTGTGGCAAGTAATACCATTTCGGATAGCAATTCCTGTAGATCACCCGACACATGGCATGCTGTTGCTTCATGATACATGGAATGTAGTGTGTGTAATGCCTCAAAACACATAGCAATCCCACCATTAAACACAACAAACAATCGATCCTCATCATTATCAACCAGTATTCGTAGCGCAGCTATTAATGTGCCCCATGATACTCTAGCATCTAAACCAGACAAATATGCGGTTAGGGTGGTTCGTCGAAATGTTGAAACCTCTCGTTGTTCTGCTTCGCTAGCATCTGGATGACGAGTTGCAAATAATGTCATTAAACGAAAAAGCTCATCAACTGCCATAGCATATTGGGTCGGATGTGGCGTAATGTTTTTGAATGCCCACTGTAGATTTTGATGAGCTGCCAGTTGTCTGGTAAGCGTGCGGCTTTGTTGGCAGCAAAATCGCAGTAATCCATAATAGGCGGGCAACATAGCACGATTGTACGCAACAATTTCGGCATCATCATGATCGGCCCTTAAAATGTCAAAAGAAAAAAGTGTTAACAGACGGTATTTCATTCATTATGCATCGTCATTATTACAAAATGTAATTGAAAGCAATGTTTCTCGTTATTTCTGGACAGTTGGCCATCAATTGAGCATTTTCTGGACAATCAAACGTTGCATGATGCCAAAATGCCAGCAATGCTTGTTTGTTGTGATGTGCGGGGACACTAGGCTCAGAAAGTCGTGGATGAAATAGTTCCCATAGTGTACGTATATATGAACCCAGCTGATAAAAAGAATTAACATTAAAATGAAATTAATTAATTCCCATCAAATGCCCCACCATTATTTTCTCGGTTTTTGTGACCATGCAATATGTCATCAAACTAAAGTATGCGGTCAATTTTCCTGTACCATGAATTGAATAATCCGTATAAGCTCTGGCAGCTCTTAGCAATCGCAATAGAAGCGACAGTATTGTGTGTAAAATAATTTGAGCATCTCCGCTAAGTTCTCGTTGTGATGATTGTGCGGCCATTTTCAGAGAGGTCGCTCTGTAGTTAGAGCGAAAAGATTGTGACGGTACTAATGAAACTAAAAGATATGCGGCAGCTGAAAGAAAAATTAAATAAAAATCGCAAATTAGTTTCGGATTGTAAACAGAAATAGACAACTTACCATTTCGAACACGAGAATTATTGTGTGCCAGTAAAAACTGTTCCACCCAACTCTCAGCCGACTGAAGAATCCATGCATGGGCAATTTTATTTCTTGGTGCTTGTACAGCAAGCCAATCGAGTGCCGATTGTGGGCAATATTCGGCCGCATCCCAAACTCTTTGCAGTACTAACTGTGAAAAACAAGGAAGACCCGATGGACCACCAGACGATTCCGTTAATAATGTAAGTAATTTAAAAAAAGGTCCACAAAGTTCAGTGTGCTTAGTGACAGACGTAAAAAGCATTGTAATTATTTGATTTGCAAGACGTTCATCCCATCTACATAGAGCATGAATTAAATGTCTGGTCTGATGTGGATTAATATTGTCTTTGATTTGTTGATATAAAAACGGGAAACCCTTTTGGAAAATTTAAAAACTTTAGTTGTTTTTAGGGCCGTCAAATGTACTTACCTTTCCTCCGGCAATAGCGCTGTAATCGCTAGACGATAAATGTAATCTCAAATCGGCACCCCTAGAACGTTCAACGAGCGATGCGACCAGTGCTATCATTTTATCTAAAGATGCTGGACGTGCTTTGTCGACCGATAATGCTTCATCAGAAGAATTGTCATCATTATCAGATGTTGCTTCAATCTAAGCATTACAAATTCATTTTATAAACAAAAGTTTGCGATAATAAAGAAAAAAAAAATCTTACACAGTCTTGAGTTTTATGACCTAAATAAAAATCAGCAACGCTGCGTATCACATTTATTTTCAATAAAAACACTCCTTCCTCTTCGCCCATACGTGAAAATTCATAGAGCAAACTGAAAAATTCGGATAAGTGCCGCAAATGTGCTTTAGCACCGTGTTCCATTAGCATTATTAATGATTTTATAAATCGTGTCACACATGATGCATTCCCAATAATTTCTTTGTCATCGTCGTTGGTTTCCGTTTTCAAATAAATATTGTAATGCGATTGCCTCAAACGTTGAATGACGTGAATGACAAGTCGTTGAAACATTTGTCGAACCATTTGATTTGGACATTGAATTAAAACTTGAACTGGCCACCATGGTTCTGTGGACATATGTGTTAGAAACCATTCACATGCCTCTTGGTTGGCATTAAATTGTTTTGTAAGTAATTCAACCCATAGTACCATTGTTGGCTAAAAGGATAGAGAATAAATAAAATTGTTAGTAATTTGAAACATTATTGCTTTATTTATTGTCTAAAACTTCTGGGTAATTACTATAAAAGGTAACTCCAAATAAAATCACTCTGATCAATCCATAAAACATTTATTGAAATTATTTTTTAGATCTTTCTCCCTCTTAGATCGTATTTTAGTTAAATCTCGTTTTATAGTTTATCAATCCTTCATAGAACATCCGCTATTATAATTTATGTAATTAAAAAGTTTATCGCTGCATTTTCACAGCATCTTCTAATCTTTCCAGCTTAGTCCTCGTGAATAGTTTTAATTTATTAGATATTATTTTGGGCCAGCGAATTTTGAAAAAGATCAAATTCCGCTAACCCATCTGAGGTAATATAATACTAGTCAGTTAATAAAACTGATTCACTTCTTTTCAGAAGGATGAATTGGCGAACTCCACAAGCTGTGTGTATCATTTTGGTTTAATCTGCATAAATCATAAGTACGGCTAGAATTGCTCAGGTAACATACATCATTACCGCAATTCATTGTCTAAATTTCTATATGTGAATTATTAGTTTATCATTATCTAAAGAACTACGCTACCTACTATGTTAGAATCACTTTGATTTGGAATATTTTTTTTTTTAAAGGGACATGCAACAAAGCTCACCTTTTCTTTTGCGTGTATAAAAGTTTCGATAAAAAATGACACAGATAACTGTGTAGCTATACATGTAACATCTGTTTGCAATAATAGCGTTTGAGGAATATGACCACATATTTGCCACATGAAACTGAAAAGAATCAATAAGTGATTGATAATGAATGAAAAAAAAATAAATAAATAAATAGATGATAAATGTACTTGAAATAAGTATGCTCAAATATATTGCGATCTTGTAGAAAATGTCTATTGTCTTGCCATATCCATTCTTCCAGCTCTTTGCTTAGTAATCTATTTACCAATTTATTTGGAAGGACATCGACCGAAATGTTTTGGCTATTCCCTTTACTAATACTCTTAATATCTATATCACATTTGTTACGAGCTAAATTACTTTTCATTAATTCACTATTAGATTCAGTCTCATTTTCGGCTGTTTGAATCTTTGTTAATAGATCGGAGGTATTTGTGCTTTCGTCAATTTTCGTTTCCAATTCTTTTGACTCTTGAGACAATTGTTCGACAACAGATGGTTTTTTTGTAGAGCAACTCGGTTCCTGTACTATAGCGTCACATTGTTCAGTATTTGTACTAGTTTCATTGGAATGCTCATCATCAACTTTATCCGATCGTCGTTCATAAAACAGCATATATGCTGAATTTGTTTTCTCAAAACTAAAATCTAAATATTTCTCCGTAACAGAATCATATGTTTTACTCTGAAATATAAAAATCAAATAAAAATTATTTTTATAATTTGGTGTCATTTGGCAATATACTATCATTTCGCCTCCAAAACATTCGGCCGCTATTTGTGAAGGATCAAATATTTTAACCTCAGCATCGTTGAACAAAAACCAACGGTCTTGTTGACCTTTTGGTAAATATCGCTCTTTGATGAAACTGTAGTAATGACCACCATCAGCTGTACCTGTATGCACTGTAACACCCACCAAATCGTATCTATAAGAAAATGTAGAAACATTTAGTTTAGCCTTTAGTTAAAAAAAAATAAATCTCATTATTCTTACTCAAAATGTTCACTGAATTCATCATTTTCCTCTTCCTGTTGTTCACTTTTTTCGTCATCCTCTTTAGTCAAGTTTTTTTTTCCTTCCTCTTTTTCCATTGAATTTTTATTGCTATTATTTTCTTTCATATTGCTATCATTTGAACTGCTTTCCGATTCAATTGATGATTTCGAGGCACGTTCTTGGGATTTTCGTTTACTCTCCTTATAATGTTGTGGCATCAATGTTTTCTCTACATAACCGGACATATCTAATCTCAGCGGAAATGAAAAATGTGTATTCACCTTTTCTTTGAGCATTGTTATCATATTAAATGTATATCGCATCGTATTAAAACACAATATTTGTGGTAATTTCTTAAAACATGCACGTTTCTCGGCTCTCACCTTACGACCACATTGTGAACATGTATACATATTATCACCTTCTAATGTATCTTTAACGGTTACTTCATCGAGTGATTCCTGTAAATTTCGCATGTCAGCTACCTGACATCTTACCGTATAAAATTCTTCTAACGTTCGACTAACATGACCACAATCTAATGAAACGACATTATTACTGAGTGTTCCACAAAAGAGACGTTTTATTAATGTTTTAAGATCGGGTGTCATTTCCTCCAATTTTGATACCAAATCAATAAAAAATTCGGCCATATCCTTTTGTTCACCTGTATTCAATGGTTGATGATCCATTTGATAGACACGACAAAATGATCGTGGATTGTATGATTTTCGTTCGGATTCCTGAAAAATTATATATTTAGAACATAAATCTACTTGAAATGTTCACAAACTTACCATCAAATAGGCAAACATTCTCTGTAGCTCATGTAAAGTTGTTGCATGTTTTTGTGCTGCCTGTGGACCAATCCCTAAAATTTCCTCTCTAGCCTGAGGCATCATAAACAAGTGCTGTATACATGAAGCCATATAACATGTAGCACCTAAATTCGTTAGACCAACATAACCACATTCTGATCGTCCATCGTCTCTAGGCCAATAATCCCATGGATATGGAGAATGTGGTCCCGGTCTATGCTGATCCATTAGCTTACCATGTAGAATAGTAAAATTCGTTGGACAATTTCGGTTCAATTCTACCAAAAGGTCGTAGGCAGCTGCTCTGGATGATTGCGATTTGCATTTAGGTTTTTGTCGATGTTGAGGCGATGGTAAATCAAACAGACAATTAAATATTTCGATTATAAATTGTTGAGCTTCAGCACTAAATTTATATGGTGGATCGAATTTAATTAAATTGGTCATTAAATTTAGTAGACCCACAAGACCATCATCTTGATTGCTATAACGTGTTTCAAAATATTCTCTTTTGAGTATGACATCGGCGACTTGACGACACAATGATTCAATGTCAATTGTAGCTGTTTGTGGTTCTTCGAGACTTTCCTTTATCATATCGGCAGTGAGTGTATCAACAAGTCGGCACAATAACCAGAAATAATCTCTACATGCCGGTCCATATGGTTCTTTGCCATCATCACCGGAGAAATTTGGATTTGGATTTTGAAGTGTCATTTTTTCAGCAATAGGCAAAAAACTGATGAGTTTTGATAGAAGTGGTACTAATAACGAGTGATAGGCTACCGAATTTCCCAAACAAATTCTATATAGGCCGGCGCATGCTTCTCTTCGTACGGCTGGTTCGGGATCATCTAAAATAAATCTCTGTAACCAACCACATATATCTGGTTCAGTCCATAGATATTCTCGTGCTTGTGGCGATGAATGTACCAAACAGACTAAGAGATTCATTGTAAAATGAATAACTTGAGCCCTTCCCCAAAATCCTGTTTTGAAATAATGTGGATTGGTTGGCAGTCCTGCATCAGTTAAAATCGAAGCCAATCTTTGAAGAGTTGGTTTCGCGACCATCATTTTAGACATATGTTCATTTAATTCGGGAACTGTTAGCAATGAGTCCTCTGCTTTCATTTCTTCTACACCCAACAAGCAAAGAATACGCAAAAGACTGGCTAAGCAATCATTTCGCCATTCATTGCAATCATCAACGCCTTTTTCAGATTGAAGCATTCCCGACATAAATATATCGAACAAATGTCTTAGGCCACCATGTCTAATGAATATTTCGTTCCAGCGCACAGAAGACGATCGTTCAGGTTTTTTCTCAACAATTTCTTTTTCTAATTCAACAGGTTTTGTTTCCGGTGGCGGTTCAGCATTTTCTTTGTCTTTTTTCTCATTTTTTAACAATTCATCATCCAACGACTCTTTTGATTCTTCGGTTTTATTCAATTTTTTATTCTCCTGAGATTTCTGTTTTTGTTGTAATTTCGAGTAAATTGACTTTGGTTTCGGTTGAATTATTTTTAAATTACTTTCATTACCACAACAACCTGTATGCTTGGCTTTCGATAAGCTTTCAACAATATGTAATGAATACATAAACTTTTGCAAATTATTCGGATCAAGCAATTCCTGTATTTGCTGTTGAAATAAATCATTATTAGGATGACCATCGCCGTCGCTCATACTGTCCATATTACTGGTATTCGTCTCGGGTTTAACCAGATTTTTAAATTTATTTAAAATATCTGGACTGGTCGGTAGCATCGCCAAAATATCCCAAACACGACGAGATAACAATTGGGCTTTTGTATGCGGTTGAATATTACCACCCTTAGCAGGCATTTTCATATCGCCTAGAGTTTGCATAAGTTTAAATAACTCCTCGAAATATTTTGGTTGTAGCAATAGTACGGTAGGTAGACATTCTTTTGGTGGAGGAGGTTGTAGAGATGGATGATCGGCCGGTTCTTTTTTACGTACACTTCGTCCGCCCAATGAAACATAAACCATTTGATTATCCTTAAAACCAACATCAGCTAAGCTTCGTTCATCATATTCGGACGTAATTTCTTGACCTTGAGTAATAATTCTCAGTGGTCCTTCGCTAAGCAGTAAACCCAAAACAGGTGCTTCGGCACCAGATTGTTTTGCACCACCCTGCAATGTTTCCCACCATTTTGCAATTTCGGCCTTTAAGTCGGCTACCAAATCGGTTGTATGTAAATGTAAAACAGATTTATCCGGTAATCCACCTGGTTGAAGAATTACACGAATTGGTGGTCCAATTCCATCATTTCGCAGAGCACTATGTGAACCAAATCCTTTGCCTTCAAGTGCCCAGCGGCGCAGGTGATAGGCATATCGTCTTCGAAATGTATCTAAATGAGTATTTAGCAGCATTAGTGCACGTTGTACGCACATCAGTACATTTTCCTGACAATCGGGGTTGTTAAGTTCTTCTGCTGCTTGCGTCAAATGACTCATGCAATGAGCTACAAACTCTTTTTCAAGCTTAAGTTGCTGACCCATATAATATGAATTGATGTATTGAATGGCAGCCAATGAAACGTCGGTATTTGTGGCTCTTAGAGCAATTTTCCATAAATGACTCATGCCGACAATGTCTAGAGATGAATCTGTTTCATAGTGAGCGGCAGCTAAGCGTGCTAAACTGCACAATTGTTGAAATAATCCCAAAGCGACCATTGTAATACCCTCCGGCTTTAGCTCGGGCAATTTTTTCAGATACAAATGCTGCAATGTGTCAATTCCGAGTGCATGTTGATCAGAACCTTTAGCTTGACCTTGTAACCATGCAAATAAACAATCGGCACATTCCGGATCGTTAGAGAGCCATTCCCACAATGCATCAACTTGTTCTAAGCTCAGCCGAAAGGTGTCCGGTGAACCCATTGTACTAAAAACCGACGTTAAAAATTGTAGCCTCACTTGAACTTGTGTTAGATGCGAATACATCAGAGAACCGTTTTGATTCAGAACTTGTCCTTGATTTTGGTTTTTTGTTGAATTTGCATAAAATTTAAGATTATTGAAAAAGTGATGCATCATTTTATGTTGCCGTTCGGCCCACATAGTCACTTGGTGTGTGTCCACAACACGAAATTGTTGAAATGATGTCAGCAGTTTTGCAAGTAGTCTCAAGCTAACAATAATACTTCGATTTAGTGCCAAATTTTGTAGACAACCTTCGATGAATTTGGTTCGAATCAATTTCTCGGAATTAAAGCATAGCAATGTCCCTAACGCTTTTTCAGCTTCTAGTGCAAGTGATTCGCCAAGTTGTCCCTAAATTCGTATATTTAATAATAAAATGTTATTAACAACGAAAAAAACTTACGATTTTATCGTCCATTAGTAAATCCCACAAAAGCGTATTGCCCGGCTGACATACTTCAGTTATTCGGTATGGTGATCGATTTCTCTCTTTTAAAACATCATCAGAAACTTTGCACGACGTATTTCTAGATGATTTCGAAGCGGTTGCACCATGAAAATGTTCATTTAAACCGATCGCTCTTGTTCGTGGTGCAAATGCTAAGCAATGAGTTGTAGCCGCCAATTGGGCTAATTCTTCTTCAAGTGGGGAGTCTTCATCTTCAAAATCGGCCATATTCTTTTCAGATTTATTACTAAGCGGCGACGAATAGCTGCCCTCATTTTCAGCACCACTTAGTAAATCGATTAGATGACTATCGGACATGCCACCCAAAAAAGTGCCTTCAGCTTGTAAATGACCTAGCATCGCCGATTGTAATTGTGTTTCACTGCAATCAGTTTCATTCCCACCGACAATTTCATCACTATGAGATTCACCTTCGGATATTGCTTCGATTTTTTGTAATTGTT
The DNA here is from genome assembly GCA_026745375.1 of Platyura marginata. Taxonomy (NCBI): domain Eukaryota; kingdom Metazoa; phylum Arthropoda; class Insecta; order Diptera; family Keroplatidae; genus Platyura; species Platyura marginata. The sequence goes on along the minus strand of JANSTT010024479.1, from coordinate 27,531 downwards.
TTTTGGAAACAATTCGCGCTTTTCGTCGTTTTCGCATTTTTTTCCTTATAATATAGCTGTCGGTATCGTCCATGCAATCATCGCTACTGCTCGCATTTAGTGTAGCAGCCAATCGTCGATTAACGCGAGATATACTGAAAGAATTAAGAGATGGTTAATGGAATCTTTTATTTTATAATTAGCCGAATCTGATATCCGATATGGATCAGAACATTTTAAGAAGATCTATCAGTATTAATTAAAAAAAAAAACATTTTATATTTCATACTCACGTTCCATCTTCCTTAATTTTTTGACAGTCCAATTCGTCTGCAATTTCCTCAATTTTACTGCTGTCTGTAAATATATATATATATAAAAAAAACTGAAGTTACAAATATAACTAAGCTTGAATTGAAAGCGAATACGTACCATCAGTTGTTTCATCACAACAAATTTTATGCCTTGGCTGCTTACAAGGTGTAGGGCCCGAATCGGATCCACCCTCAATATCAATAGTACTTTTATGTCCATCAGAACTATCCTCATCTGGATGTTCTTCTTCACTATTACTTCCATCAATGCTGACACTATTCTCTGAACTAGAACCAACTTGGTGTGCTAAAATAGCGGTTGAACCAGCCACTTCAATTGGCTGTCTTGTACCATCACGAGACCAAATTAATTTTGTTAATGCAGATGTTATGTAAATACTCTTAAAAAAGATTGAATAATTAGTTCGATTCATGTCACAAAAATAATTGATTTACTTGTTCAGTATGCTCTTTTGGATCTAATTTACAAAGTAATGCATACAAATGCATTGCCGGTGGAGGTGCCAAATTTTTTACCAACGATGGTAAAATATCGTAAACAGGTTTTGAGCAATGCTTCAATTGTGCAGCTTGCCATATTAAATTGATATGGTCTTCGGTTATTTGATTCTCAACGGCAAGAAAATTTAACACAATGTGAGATTGTTTGATTACTTCAGCATGCAAATTTGGTCCAAACAAATGTGATATAATTTGATATTCAGTTAACCAATCGGCTAATTTTTGTCCGACAATTTCAACATCGGCCACCGTTTCCGATGTGCATATATCATTGAATAAATTTATGTAAGCATTAATTTGAGCCATTCCTAAAAGATGCAAACAAAAAATTTCACCCATTGGCACGTTTATTATGTGTAGACAATAACGTACCTGCTAGCCTCATTGTTAACGTTGTTGATGTAAAATATTTAAACGCCAATGCTAAGCCTTCGGTATCAAAAGAGACTTGTGTATCCAATGGATCTTTAATAGCAGCCCACATAAAATCGGCCATTGATCGGGTGGCCGGTGATCGAAGATCTTGATCGGATAGTTTACACATATATTGCAAAACCTTTACACGCAACGGAACAAACAATTGTACAACACTTCGATAATTTAGCCATAACTTTAGATTTGATATAGCAGCGGTTATTGAATGAGCCGTCGAAACTGGCAAATTTACAACCTCAAAACAAGCAATCATTGCTGCAAAACCACCACTGTTACAAAATAGTGTAACATTTCGTAATAGAAATGCTGGTATTTCACTGTCATGCAAATCGCAGAACATGCTTAAGTTCTATATAGATTTTGTATTATTAATTAAAGAAAAAAAAAAAAATAAAAAAAAAAAATACCTGTGCCTCCTGTGCCGATATATCATCCAATCTCGAATGAACACCATGTTTGTATGCAATATACAATGGAAAGTTCAATAGAAACGTTTTAGAAATTAAGATAAATAATTTCTCGACTTCCGGCAATGTCCATTCTTTTTCCTGTTTTGCCACATCCTCTTTCGTTTCATTACAATCAACATTTTCCGAACTTGTACCAGCGTTATTGTTGTTGTTATTGTTATTATTGGTTGTTGGTTTTGGTTCAAGCAAACATTCAATAGTTTTCAGATGGTACACTGCTAAGCATATCATTGACTGAACAACTAAATTGAAGCGTTCAAAATTTTTAATATCTCGATAGCAGCACATACATTGCCTAAAAATATTTTAAAATTTAACTATCAAAAAATTCGTAGAATTTTTAGCAATTATCTAACTTATGGTAACTTGTAGATTTGTGTTCTATACCAAAATCTTATTGGTTTTATTATAATCTTTTGGATAATCAAGCAAGTATTTGGTGGTCATTTTTGTGTCATTTGTAATTAAAAATGAAATGGTTCATCAATTCACCGCGGATCGTGGCAACTATTTAATCTATCGCTATTCTATCTTTTGCAATTTGGTGGTTTAGAAAATTATAAGTTTCTGTCTTTAGAGTGGTAGGTTTTGAAATCGATTTTTACCTGTGTAGAACAAGTGTGTTTTGTCTAGTACGGTTTTTTTTTTTATTTTTTCATTAAAACCTATAGTCCGAAGAACATTATTTTAATTGTCAATTCGTTTAGGAAAAGAATTTAAAATAAATAAAAAATAGAGGACAATTTCTTATTTTGCCTATAAAAATGATCACTTTTTTTAGAAAGTTTGAAGTTGCTGGAAGTGAAAATAAGTAACACAATCCTAAATATAATTTGAACATTTTACTAGGTGTATTCAAAGATATTTTTCTTTAAATACAATAATTTGTACTAGTAGAGGAATTTTCTAAAGTTCAAGTTTAATAAAGTTACGAGAATTACTAAACCTATGAAATGTTTTACAATCGAACTAGTATACAAAAACACTTAACTATAAAGTAATTGCAATTATCGCAAATAAGTACACATTTGTACACACTGGTTTGATGGCTATATTTAATCACTGTAATTGCTCAAATACTATAATTATTATTACATCGACACAATGCAAACAGTTTTTTGTTGTTGTTAAATTTTGCTCATTCATGTACTTAAACTCTCACACAATATAGAAAAGTTAGGCCAAAAGTAATCAAATTTTATTTTTATATAAATAAACAATATCTTATTCAAAATTCTGATTACTTTTTAGATTTTAAGAATTCAATAATATTTAAAAAATACATTTAACTTACCTTTGAGGCCATGTTTGTATGTACTGAAAAGCAATCTCTACTTCATTTTTTTGGATAGTAGGATGTTTGGAATCAATATTGGTAATTCGCGATTCATCTAAAAAAATTTATAAAAATAATGACTTAAACTTGTAATGATTTAGATAATATTTGTTAAAGTGTATTTGTTTGATCACATTAAAGGAAATTCTTTAATGCATATTTTAACGTTCATTGAAAAATCCATAAAATCTAAAATTTCTATATGGTACGACATACTTTTCTTCGAGTATCTAAAAATATGACAAAGAAATAATTAAATTAAGTGAAATAAATCAAATATGTAACATGAACATTTAATTTCTAAAAATTTCAGACCCCCTAATGTGAGAATTTTATTGTAAAAATGTTTCATTGACAAGGAAAATTTTTTTTCGTTAACCAACTTACAAGAGACAAGAAGATGCAAAAAGTCAGCACAAACGTCGCACATTGTCACTTAGGATGGACAAAACAATGCATTAGTGCCCTATTTTGAAAATTTCTACGATAAAATTGTTTAAAACTCATTCATTAACTTAAATTTTTTAGAAAAATTAACAAGCAAAGACAGTTTTGTCACTTTTTTATTTGTCAAGTAGCCCTTAATATGGCGGACGATGGACGTAATTTGAATGAAGTTGGCCGCGATTTAGTGTTGTGTAAGATTTTATACCGCTTATATTCAGTGGCCGTTTACACACCAGTCAATTTTTTCAGGAAATGTAATTTTGATTTAAACCAAAACTAGTTATACATAATAAAAGATAGTGGTTACATACATGGTTTTGTTTCTAGTTTCAAATAAAAATCTTCAACACAAATTTTTAATATATAAAATCAAACATTCATTTCAAACGACATTTCAAAACAATATAATAATAACAGGTGTAAAGATAATTGATGATGTGTTTACATTTTTACCTTTTGTTAATTCACCTCTAGACAAAAGGAAAAAAAATAAATTAAAGCTTTTTTTAAAATTTTGCTAAAGGAAACGCATGAAAAACATGTTTTTTACCAAAAGCGCATACAAATAAAATTTTGTGGCAACCCTCGATGCATCGTTTCGTTGCATTAAAATAAACAAGGATCAAACCAATTGTATATACGGCAATTAGATAGAGAAAACACTACACTCGAACGATAGCCCTGAGCAAATAGACGTAAGCTTATGGTTTAGAATTAGCAATAGTATTAACTTATGAATTATCAAACTTTCTTATTATCTTGAAGTGGAAGTTTGTTAATTAATTCACCTCAATAACTGTCAATGTCATTTCGAACAAATTTTTAATGGTGGATTGTGTGTTTGTCTCGTTGTCTCTCGCGGTTACTTTTTATAATTTTTAAAAAATGTATTCAAAATGTGTTTAGGTATTAAAAATATTGTTGAATAATGTTCTCTACAAATTAACGTAAATATTTCAAAATTTAAATTTAAAAAAACTCATGTAGTGTCGTGTAAACATACAAATTTTTCTTGTATTGATTTTTATCGGTGAAATCTTCGGAGAATACCAAATTCAAAATGATGCGATTAAGAAGAAAATTTGTTCTAATTATGTGTTTCGCATTAATTTCAGTATTTTTATTTTTGTACTTCTTGATAAATCATTCAATAGGTCCTGAAAAACAAGTAGACACTTCACTAATTCTATTGATATTTTTATATTCTTGAGAATTTTTCTAGGATAATTTCCAAATCATCGAAAATAAAATAAAACAACTGGAAAATGGATTGCATAAACATAATGCAGAAGTCGGCGAAATAAAACGCCAAATAAATACGATTCAAAGTCATAGCAACAAAGAACATGAGTCTCAGATTGCTAGCAATTTGAATCGATTGAATGAAAATGAAATGGTCAAAGATTCAATCATTAAATATGATGTGAATTACAGAGATATTGATCAAAAGCATTGTTCGATTAGGACAGACGTTATACCAAGACCAGATATTCAAGTAAGTCTTATCTATGTACTTATACATAATCTTGAATACTAAGGCATAATTTCAGATGCTCGATGTATATAAAATGCTACAATTCGATAATCCAGATGGAGGCGTATGGAAGCAGGGATGGCCATTAGAATATGATATTCATGAATGGAATAGTCATCATAAGCTTAAAGTGTTTGTTGTACCTCATTCACATAATGATCCAGGTTTAAAATATTCTTTTTTATCTCAATTTAAAATTTGTTTGTTTTTTTTTTTTAATTTTTATACCAAATTTTCTGTACAGGATGGTTAAAAACATATGACGAATACTATGAACAAACTACCAAAGCTATTCTGACAAATATGCTACGATATCTCAACGATAATCCCGATATGACTTTTATATGGGCAGAAATATCTTACTTTTCACGGTGGTATGACAAAATATCACCCGATCAAAAAAAGACTGTTAAAAAGTAACATAAAATAAGTTTATTTTTAAAGGTCACGCATGCAATTTGTATTCAAAATAATTTTAGTTTACTTAAAAAAGGTCAATTGGAATTTGTGACTGGTGGCTGGGTTATGCCAGATGAGGCAAACTCGCATTGGTTGTGTATATTGCAACAATTGACTGAAGGTCAAACTTGGCTAAAAATAAATTTAAATGTTACACCGACATCATCGTGGGCAATCGATCCATTCGGACATACAGCCGCAATGCCGTACATACTTAAAAATTCAGGATTTACTAATTTACTTATACAGAGAACACATTATTCGGTGAAAAAATATTTAGCACAAAGTAAAGAATTAGAATTCAAATGGAGACAATTATGGGGTAAATTATGAAGTTTTCCATAGAGAATTTTAATTTAAAAACAAACATCCCTAATTTAGATTCTACTGGAGAAACTGAAGTGTTCACCCATATGATGCCATTTTATTCATATGACGTTCCTCATACATGTGGACCCGATCCGAAAGTATGTTGTCAATTTGACTTTAAACGCCTACCTGGCTATGGTCTTAATTGTCCTTGGCATATAAATCCACAAGTTATTGATGACAATAATGTTGTTAAAAGGTAAAATACTATAAATAACAAGTTTTCAAATCATAATTTGTTTTTAATGAAAAATTAAAGGGCAGAACTTATAATCGATCAATGGCGTAAGAAATCTACGCTCTACAAAACCAGGTCAGTACTCATACCATTAGGAGATGATTTTCGATATAGTCAAAGTACCGAATGGGAAGCACAACATAAAAACTTTCAGAAATTATTTGACTACATAAATAATGAGCCCAGTTTAAATATTGAAGTAAAATTCGGTACACTGCAGGAATATTTTGATTCGGTTCATGCAGAGAAACGGCTTAGTCAATTTTCTTCGCTAAGTGGAGATTTCTTTACGTATGCCGATCGAGATGATCATTACTGGAGCGGTTATTATACATCAAGACCATTTCACAAGAGATTGGATCGTGTTTTGATGACGTATTTGAGGTACGATTAATATAACACTAACAGTGATCTTATTTTAATATTGAAAAGTTGTTTTAATACACCCTAAAGTAAAAATGTAGCAACACCCTTTCTGAACGGACTTTTGAGATAAGGATGTCGACAGGATTGGGTTGATATGCCTCTCAACTCACCAACTTGATTGTAACGATTAAGTGACGTTAAAAATCCTAAACAAATCGAAGAAATTAACCAATGACTTATGCGTCAATTACGGTACATATGTATGTATTTGTTGAGGATTACAGGAGGTACCTACTGTTCAAAATACGAAGGAGAGTTCATAATACACTTTTGTGCACAAGTAGTACTTCTGTAAAGTTACCCAAATCCCACCCGGATTTGAATGGTTAGACAGATCTTGTTAGTTCAAGCTTGGCACAAACTCAATAAACTATTAGATCTAGGTACCGTCTCCTATTTTATTGAACCTATAAATGTTTTCTTCAACCTCCTTATGTTATTTTTAGTTACAAAACAGTTACATTTTTAAACAATTTCAGATCGGCCGAAATGCTTCATGCATGGACTACATGGGAATCTGAGTCTGGATTCGAAAATTTACTAACTCAATCAAGGCGGGCATTGTCTCTTTTTCAACATCACGATGGCATTGCTGGCACAGCCAAAGATCATGTCATGAAAGATTATGCTAAACAGATGATGGACGCTTTGAAATCTTGTAAATTTATTATTCAACAAGCAGCTTATCGATATCTAACAAATCCAAGTGTACGTACAAAGAATATATCATCTTCTGTAAGATTAAGACTGGTATTAGTAAAATTTATTTCTTTATAGATCTATCAACCGGATTTCTCGTTTACATATTTCAATATAGATGATTCACGTATGCCCGGACCAAATAATCATCGTCAGACTATAATAATTGGTGAAGAAATTCCAACCAAATATGTTGTGCTGCACAACTCGTTACCATACGAACGAGAAGAACTTGTCGAGTTTTATGTTTCAAAACCTTTTGTAATGGTCACAGATGTAGAGGAAAAAAATGTTCTGTCACAAATATCGCCAGTATGGTCATGGCATAAGGGGGCATTTAATACATTGGCCCCACAGGCCCTGACCACAAAATATAAATTAATATTTCGTGCCAAAGTACCATCACTCGGTTTGGCTACATACATTATTCATTCAACGACTACTTTGGAAAATAGTTTGTAAGTATACAATTACGTTAATCAGTAATCGTAAAGAAATGTAGCTAAAATAAAATGTTTCAGAGGAACATCCTATGCAAAAATAACGATTCTTACAACAACACCGTTTTCCGTTAGTTTGCCAGATTATCCCCATCAGGTGGAGTTTGTAGAACCTCGAGATTTATCACTTGCCGTCGATGATGGACCAAGTGCATCATTTAATCAATTTGGTTTACTGAAATCATTGTCTGTAGAAAGAACATCCGAAAAAGTACCTGTTCACTTGGAGTTCCTTAAATATGGCGTGAAAAAGGGCAAAGAACGTAGCGGAGCGTATTTGTTTCTGCCTGATGGTGTGGCAATACCCTTAATTCTTGAAAATCCAGCTGTTCTTGTTGTTAAAGGTGGCCTAGAATCAAGCATTACAACCGGATTGCCGTTTGCTATTCATGAAAATATTCTTCGTGGTGGTGCTTTGGAAATTCGAAATCTTATTGATATTGGTGATATGGTGAATACGGAAATTATAATGCGACTATCAACTGGAATACAAAGTAATGATATTTTCTATACAGATTTAAATGGGCTTGAGGTAATTTTATGACCCCACCTATGGTCTCATTAAAAACCATTTTTTTTAAAATGTAGATAATTAAACGACAACGATTGGATAAACTACCTTGTCAAGCTAATTACTATCCAATACCGTCACAGATGTTCATTCAAGATGAAAAAATGCGATTGACACTTTTAAGTGCTCAACCACTTGGCGGTTCTTCTCTAATGTCTGGTCAGGTAAGAACACTCGCTGTTATTATAACCGATGAATTCAGTTAAATGATATTTTTAGATTGAAATAATGCAAGATCGTCGATTGGCCCAAGATGATAATCGTGGTTTGGGCCAAGGTGTCTTAGACAATCAACCGGTGTTAAATATTTTCCGACTTCAATTAGAAAATTTTGAATTGTGCATAAAAACTAAGAAAGAATATCCTGCCGGATTCTTAACACCAAATAGTCACACGGAATTAAATACATTGTTGCATCCACTTGAGAAATTGATATGGCATGAAAACGATTGGATAGGAGTGTTATCAAAGTTCGGTACGAATCATGCATCTCTTGAGATCGGGTTGGATGTGGCGGTTATAAGGGATTTGCCACACGTTCAATCGGGAACGAAAGAGAAATCAACGATTGGTTTGATTGTTCGAAGAAGTTATTTGGAAGATTGTCCAGTTGATAGTAATCGGTCTGGAATGGTAAGTGTTAGAAAGGTTATTTAAAATTCTTTAAAAGCTGATAAGACGCTTAAGTCAATAACATAGCGTTTATGTATTTTGTAATTTAAACGGAAACGGAAAAGAACATTTTGAGATAAATTACTGAAATTTTCATTTCAGATAAACATTCAGCGACTACTGAATCTGGACGAAAACCAAAGCATTTACAATGCATCCATAACACTTCTCCAGAAAGGGACACGTATATCGGTCGAGGATATCAATTTATGTCCGATGGATATTAAAGCGTTCATTATAAATAGATGACACAATATTAAAAAGTGGTAATGTGATATAATAAAATTATTAATTTTTTGTTTTTATTTTCAAAATTAATACACCTCATATTTAACATTATTTGTTTAAAACATTTGGCCGGTTTTATTTTTTGTTAATTAATTGAATTTAATTGTATTATTAATTATTATTATTATAAATGCATATGTATACCTCTTATATGTATGTAATATAAAAGTTTATTGTTAACTAATATTTGTTTTTAAATGAGGTGACAACATACACATTGTATAATCAATTTTTTTCCTTCAATCGTATATATTGTTATCTTTCATCTTTATGCATATTATATTGGATAATAATAAAAAATAATTGTTTGTTGTCACACCCAGGTATAGATCAACTGTAAATTAAATTATCTACATACTAACATTACAGCAATAATAATGATGCACACAATTTTTTTGTGTTTGTTTCATACCTCTAATTACATAATAATACATAATTTTGAGAATAATTTTTTTGTTTTATTGTTTTTTTGAGAATTTTTGTATGGTTGTGCTATAATTAGATTTAAGTCACAAAAATATTAAAATACGATCAAAATATTATATAATATTACATACATATACACAAAGATGTTAAATTATTTAAAAAAAAAATGTACTTCCATGGTTAAACTATATGTAAATTTAATAGATGCATCAAACATATTTATTTTATTATATTTATAATTTCATTTTAAAACAATGTTTTTATTTATATATTTTTTTATTGATTTTTTTTACCCCGGAAATTTTACAAAAATGCACCATAAAACGTACGTCCAAAAAAGTTCAAAAAGTATTCGGAGACGATCCCTAAAAAATCGCGAAACACGACGTACATCATCTGCAGATCGCTAAGATAAGTTTTGAAATTTCCTGAAAAGTCTCACTTTTACGAAATTAAAAATCCACGTTTTACATTCGCTAATTCACTGGCCCTATCAGGTGGACTACATTTCTTTAAGGAAAGACCAAAGGGTATTTATGGAAGGAAAACAAAAGCAAAAAGCTTACAAAATCCAACATATTCTGTTGTTATAATGGTGCGAAATGTGGAAGTTTATTACTATAATTGACAACAAAATTTGTTACGAACTATTTAAGACTCATAATTAAATAGTGCGATACCCCAGAGATTAATAATGAAGAGTTGTGAATAAACTCTCAGGTCGTAAATGTAGAGGTTAAATACACTTTAGTATCTAAATTGTTAGGCGGTCTGTAGGATTAATTAGATGTAGTGATAGACAATTTTTCTTTTAAAATTTAATATAATTTACAATTTATACAATTTAAAGAACTATTCACCATTCATTTCCCTTAAATACTTTGACTTTATCAATTGTATCGTTGATGGATCACATGTAGCATTTATAATCATTGACAATCTTAGAAACTTCTCGTTCCTTTCTATTTCCAAATTACAGATTGAATTATACCGCATAGAATTTATTTCAATTATTTTATAAAACTCCTCTTTTGATATATTGCTGACCGGTATAAATTGATGATCACTTTCTTTGAGAAGTTCTGTGACTTTTTCGTCGGTCATGTAGTTTGATGCGTAATTGTTTAGTTTCAGTTTTTTTCGTCCTTCAGCATTTATTAAATATGATGCTAGGTTGTATAGTAAAATAAGTTGTGAATCCATTGTTAATTCGTTAAAATTGGAAATCTTGTTTGAAATAGATTTTTTTTATTAATTTTATTCCGATAAATTATATTGTCAAACTTACTTCATTTGGATTAATTAATGCTTTTTTAAGTAATTCGGGAAGATCATGAGTATATTGGAATATTTGCATTCTCACAAAACATTCTTCGATTTGAGCTTCTAAATCGGATTCCTATATTTAGTGGAAAAAACTTAATCAACATATCCTAACGATAATTTGTAAAAAACGCGATTTCCAGAGTAGTTTGTTAACAAAAATATTTTAATTATAGTTGAACAAAGCACACAAAACATTAAAACGCCAGAATTAAATATAAAAATATCTTAAAAAGAAAAATAATTTCTTAAAATGATGAGCGAAAATAATGTGAACAATCGTAAAATGTACACAGAGAAAAATCCATATCCCTTCAATAAAGCAATTTCAACGGTTCAACAAGAAATTTCAAAACATCATGAAACATTCAAACAAAATGTTGAAGAAATTAACGGATATCTAATGAGATCAATTTACGACGCTAATGAGGCAGCATTAAAAAATTCGGAAGCAGTTGATCAATGCCTTGCTGTTGTTGAACGCAATATATTTGCATTACAAATGCAATCACAAGAATATAGACAAATGGAGTTGGAACAGCAGAAATCGACAAAACGGTTTTTTCTGAATGTTAAGAAATACTCCCATGAACTTGATGAACAATTGAAATACGTTAGAAATGTTTTGAAAGAATTGGAAAATAATTAATTTGTAGTAATTAGTAGTTTGTATTTGATCAAACTAAAATCGGCAGTGTGGGTGTGTTGTGGCAGAACATTGGCATTGTTAAAGTTTAAATCGAAATTATTTGTAAATTGCATTCGTTCTTGCTTGTTGCAAATGTAAACGAGAATATAAATTCTAGAGCCTATATTATACGAGTTGTATTTTTAAAAACAGTCTTACCAGAGGAATCCAACTATTGATGGACAATGCTGTATCCAAATTTTCAACGTAATGCCACCATTTTTTGGGCACTATAAGTATATCACCTGGTTTTAGAATGGTATGATAAGCAAGGTGATGAATTTCTGATAAAACACAAAAAAAAAAAAAATAATAACCGATTTCAAAAAATAATAAATGGTGATTTACCTTTAAATTGAGTGGAATCGGATGGACTGAAAAAGTTCTCTTTACTGTATATACTTGATTCTTCGAATGGAACCCTTGTAGGTCTTAATGGAGCATTGGGAGGAAATAGTAACCAAGACTTTCTGTAAATAGCTACTTTTAGTAATAACTCCATTCAATTTTGTATACAATGTCCAATCGAGTCATTACTTTCCATATACTTGAACAACAATATTACATCCGTATGTATCATAATGGCATGATGTATGAGCTCCTTTTGAACCTAACCAGAATGAAATATCGTCAATACTGGAAAATTGCAATTCTTGAAAATCAATTCCTTTGCGACAATTTGTTGGACATTCAGTTAAATTTTTGTAACTGTAAGATGACCAGACACTCGGATTATCCTCGCTTTTATATTTATCTAGAAAATCACAAATTCTCATCGTACAGCCTTTTCGGTATTTTTCCCATTGTGGATATTCATGATGTGACATTTGTCCAGTATCGAATATTACTCCCGATTCGTTTCTAGATTTATCATCAAATTCTTTACACCACTCCTCTAATGACATACTAAAACAATTCCATGATAATTGAAAGTTTCGTAGGACATATGGATGCTTTATATTCAGTATTATATCTTTGATAGCTGTATTGTTTGAGTTCATATTTTAACCGGTAACTTATAAAAGTAGGATTTATTTAAAAAAACGATTTGTAAATAACCCGACAAACGGAAGACAATTTTGTTTTACTCTACTAATCTACTTGCTTTTTTGACATTTCTTATGTGTAGATATATTCGTTAACTTACTGAACACAGTTGAAATATTTGTACTACGATAAAAACCTCTTAAGTAGGCATATATATAATAAAAATTAAACTGTTCTACCACTTTTATTTAATCATAAATCTTTAATTTGATAGATTTGTTAAACTTATCTTTATTTAAATTGAAAGGCATTGTGCGTGAAATATGAATGGACAGAAAACGAATAGGTACAGCAGTTTTATGATCAAATGTCAACAAAAAGAAACAGTACAATATTCATAACAAAAACAGTAATGTCGTTGTACTCCAAGCGGAGTACTTTTACGTCATTTTACTCTGACTAGATTTATAAAATAAACGATAGAAAAACTTTTTACTGTCAAAATAAAATAAATAAATGATTTTTTAATAAAATATTGCTGAATATTGTTATTCGTAATCCATAAATCCGTAATTAGTTAATACTATAATAATACAATATAAATCGTTGTTAGTATTTGAGTACTTGAATTCGGTAAGAGTATCTGATTATGTTATATCAGGTACCTAAATAGTGGACATTACTAATTTTTGTTGATACGGTCAAGCAGGTTATGCAATTTAATAAATAAATAATAATTTATAAATATACTGGTCTAGCAATTTTTAATCAATAATATAGTAAATCTTTTACTTTATTTAAAAAAATGTTTTATTTAGATAAATTTAATGATGTTATGACCAAAGACACGAAGGGGGCACAGGTTTCTACTGTAATATTTTACAACTAAAAATATTTAATATTTTATATTACAGATTGTAATATACACTGTATCTGGAGGCCTATTTGCTCTTGCATATTGGAAAGTAAGACCGGTAAGAAAGTTTCTAATTTTAAAAAAATAGGCTATTTTTAGTTTATGAAATACGCAATAATTATTTTGATTTAATTTAATAATAAATAGATTACGAAGTTTGGCAAACCATCAGATATTCCAAATCATTTTATTAAAAATAAACTAAAACAACGCGGTGTTATAACATTAATTGAACCAAATCCAACATTGGGGCCTCTGTTGAAAATTGATCATACACCACCATTGAGTATACTTTTTAGTTCATCCAAGACAATTTCGATAAAGGTAAGCAAATTATTTAAATTGATGCGAGAAATTGTTCTAGTAAATTGGTCAATAAAGGTTAGTTAGGTTAAACAACAAAATTCCAACTTTAGCACTTAAATTCGTACACATTCCTTACAACACAGATGCATAAAATTTATAATAATGTAAAAGTAACTATTTTTAAATGGAGTTCTAAATCATTTTAGTTATCTGGTATTCAAATAAATGCAAACGGCTTTTCATGGTTACAAACAGTAGCTGTAGACAAAAAAGTTCATTTTCTACCATTGAAAAGAAACGAAAATAATGCAGAATGTCAAGTTTTTCTTTTGAATACCTCTTCAAATTATAAAGTATGTACAAAATTTGCTTTATAATAATTTGACGTATACGACAACGTGTTAATTTTTCTTAAAACAGCCACCACTAGATTTAGCCGAGTGTCTACTACGCTTAGGATTTGCGAGTGTTATTGATACCCCATCGAAAAATAGAGATGACCACTTAGCGAAATATCTTAATAGTTTAGTTAGTACACAAAATATAGCTAAACGAAATCGGGCTGGATTATGGTCGGCAAGGTAAATTGTCTAATTAATAAGTAGGTATAAAATAAATAAGTTAAAATAAATCTTTTAGTATTCCACCACCTTCATTACCCGTTAAAGTTCTACAGAATATTATTCAAAATATAAAGTTAAGTATTTTACCAGTTAATAGACGTTTACCAGAACTTGTTCGATAAGTAACATCTATACGACACTGCTTAATAGTCTTTCAAAAAGGTGACTTAATAGAAATTTATTTCTTATGTAGAATTTATGTTATGGAGGTGAAATATACAGAATTATATTTTTTTAAATATCGAGTGATTAATCGAATGTTAACTACTTTATATATGAATACAATAAAATTGCTTATTTACTACTAACTGTCGCGTTTTCTATAGCTACAGTTTCTTTGATAATTTTTTCTTGTTCAAAAAACATCCTAATTATTTGACCTTTTTGTGTATTTTACCCTTTTATAAAATGTATTTTTCATGTTAATTATGTTTATTAATGCTGTCAGCATTTTTTTACGAGTAATCATTTATTCTATGACTGGCACCTCGAGATTTGCTTTAGAAATAGAAATTGTTGTTTTGTTCTAGAATAATTTATTTATCCCTTTTGTCTGTCAAAAAAATAGTACCAATTGTCAATAATTACCAATTCTTTTATGTTACTCTATCTGTCTATGTTCCCTCCTCTATCTATACGGTCGCTATTTATGGTTATACTATAACACAAATAAAGTTAAGCGAGGTAATTTATTGTATGTACATAATTTTTGTACAAATTGAAGAGCAAGATTAATGGATGATCTGGCTAATACTATAGATATAGATTGACAATCAATAAGCTTCTACGGACGAGACAGCATTAATTAAAAATAAATAAATAAATATTAAATGATCTGTCTATTGACAGTCAGGAGAGGTTTCAATCCCGTCAGAATAATATTTTGACTATATTTAACATAACAAAAAAAAGTTAATTTAATGAATATGGATGGTTGTTAAACCGAAATTCTATACCCACTTTAAAGTTAAACGTATACTCCTAATTAAGCACATCAAAAGCTTTTCTGTTCATATCGATTTTATGTTAAAATTAATTCTAGCATTGATTGAAATATGGCAATATAATGATTTATAAATGTTAACTTGAATTAAATTTTGATTGATATCTATTGCTAGTCTAGTGTTTCCCATAATATGTATAAAAGCCCCATTTACACAGAAGCTTAATTCAGTTTATTCTAAATGGTGCAATTGAAATAATCATGAAATTTTTAAAATTACTTAAAATCGTGATTACCGCCTTGATGTTGTGGAATTTAAATTTTAATATAAGTGGTTATATATTAAATTCAGTTTTTAAC
The DNA here is from genome assembly GCA_026745375.1 of Platyura marginata. Taxonomy (NCBI): domain Eukaryota; kingdom Metazoa; phylum Arthropoda; class Insecta; order Diptera; family Keroplatidae; genus Platyura; species Platyura marginata. The sequence goes on along the minus strand of JANSTT010024479.1, from coordinate 11,700 downwards.
ACATCTACTGAAAACATTAATGGTATGTACATATATATATATATATAAAACTTTCCTTAATATTATTCGGCGTCAAAAAAAAAAAAATTGAAATTTTAAGTCGAAATATGCATGTTCGTCTGGCTGTGGTCAAGATTTTTAGGGTTTTTTTCGTCATTTGTGTTAAAATTATTTGTTGTACACATGAAAATAGATAAGAAAAATTATAATCGGCATAGCCAAATATTTCTTCCTTGCTATGGTTGTGTGTTGAGTAAGTAACAATATTTAAACCATTTCGCTTCAAAAACAAAAACAAACAAAAAATGTAGTAATTATACGTAGCATTAATATTTAACATAATTGTTAAAGATTACACTTTTATTTTATATGTTTTAGGTTTAACTGAAATCACTAAAGGCTTAATGACTAATTCAATTATTATTTTGGATCCTCATAATTCAAATATAGTTATTGTTAATAATTTAATTAAATCCCTACATAAATCAATGATCAAAACTTGTATATTCTATGAAATGGAAAATTATTTCAAACATATTGAAGACAGTATATTGGAGGCTACTGAAACGTTTACCATAATTTTGTCACCTCCCATAGATATAATAAAAGAGGCATACAAAATATAAATTAATTTTTCTAAATTTAATACGAAACACCTACAGATACAATTAAGAGAATTAGCACATCGTTTAAATTTGTTCGTATTTTTTTGGAATGCGAAGAGTTTTCGAAAACCCGATGGCACCAATTTTAAGGAACCATTACGAATTGTTATCGTAACCCATCCGAGACCGAATATTTTACGTATCTTTTATAATCAAGCCAAGCCGGATGGCAGTGGTAGTTTAAGAATAACAAATTCTTATAATTGCAATAATTTGGAATTGCTAAAAATGCCTCTAATACCAGATTCGGTGACTGTGTACAAAAATTTTGAAGGCAGAGTATTAAAAGTTCCGGTTATTCATGTAAATAATACATTAAATTTATAAATTTATTGCAAAAGTAATTTTTTTGGTATTGTTGACAGTCTCCTCCATGGCATTTTGTTGATTATAAAAATGACACAATGTATACGACAAAACTGTATAATTATCAACGGATTAGAAAAGTTGGTGGTCGAGATTTTAATTTGCTGAAATTATTGAGTAAAAAAATGAATTTTAAATTTATATATGAGGATCCGCCACAACGAACTCAAGGCGCTACAATAAGTGATGATATGGATAATTTAACATTTACCGGTGCATTGGGTATGTTGCAGAGACGTGTAAGTTGAAATATAAAATAATTTTGCTTAAAAGTATTGTAAATGGATTTGTTTTTTTAAACCTTAGTTTAAATATGGTACATTTATGGTTGTAAAAATCACTTTTAGAATTTAGATTAAACTAGATTTCTAAATTAAGAATGTTACGAAACTATAGTTAATATTGGATAACATTTCTTCTTCAAATTATACATACAGGAAGCCGATATTCTTCTTGGTGACGTAGCTATTACATGGGAAAGAAATAAAGCTGTTGATTTTTCATTTTTTACATTAGCCGATTCCGGGGCATTTGCAACGCATGCTCCGAGACATCTAAACGAAGCATTAGCGTTGGTCAGACCATTTCGATGGGAAGTATGGCCGCTGTTACTACTTACAATTGTCATATCTGGACCGGCTCTATATTTAATAATTGCTATACCATTTCTGTGGGATAAAGAAAAACGGGCAGCGGTTCAACAACATTATAAAAAATCCAATCGAATGAAACCAAACAAATCTAGAAAATTTAGAAATAAGAAACAACCAGATGATTGTAGTGGTGTTTTTCATCCGTTGTATATTAAAGAAATGAGTTATGGCATTAAAAATTTACGTTTAGCAAATAAAATTGAGAAAAAGGGAGATACTGAGAAATTGCCAAATAATTTGTTTGGAACATGTGTTTGGTACTCTGTAACACTATTTTTGAGGCAATGTAAGTTAAATTATTTACATATTTTTCAAAATAATTTTTTTGATATTTTATCAAAATCTTATAGCTAATGTGGAGCCACATTCTGGCAATCGAGCTAAATTTGTAACTACAATTTTATGGTTAGCTACAACATACGTACTTGCCGATGTTTATTCGGCTCAGCTAACATCACAATTAGCTCGACCAGCTCGTGAAGCTCCAATTAGTACGTTGTTCGACACTCCACAAAGTCTAAAAAGTTGTACTATTTTTAATCGTATTATAAAAAACATTTTAGATACGCTATATAAATTGGAAACGGCCATGAAATTTAAAGGATATCAATTGTTTGTCGAACGACAAAGTTCATCTTTAAATACACTTGAGGTAATTTAAATGATAGGATATTTTTAAGTGAAAGTGAAATTATTTCGACTATTATGCCGTTTCAACAATTTATGGGCCATTAAGAACATTTATACAAATGTAATTAAATTAAATTTTCAGAATGGCACCGAAATTTTCAAAAGATTATTTAAATTAATGGAACAACAACACAACATAAAAATTGGTAATGAAAGCTTTTTAGTATCATCAGTTGAAGAAGGTATTCGCTGTATAATGGAAGAATCGTTGAAAGTTATTTTAGGTGGACGTGAAACACTTTATTTTAATATGAAGCGTTATGGTTATTGAAATAATTAATTAAATTCAATAGGAGAACAATTTTAATTTAACATTTATAGGTATTCAAAATTTTCAACTTAGTGAAAAATTGTATACATGATATTCAGCAGTTGCCCTTCAAATGGGATGTCCCTTTATAGAGAGTCTAAATGATGTGTAATAAAATTTGTTGTTTTCAATCATATTTATTGATAATATTTTTTTCTATATAGACTAATTCATCTATTTGAAGGAGGAATTTTGGAGAAAATGACAAATGCCGAATATGAGAATATGTTTAAATCAAATGAAAATGAAAAACCGGATGGGAATTTTCAACCAAATGAACAACATCAGGAATCAATACCAATACAACCAATGTAATTTATATTTTATATATTTTGTTGTTGTACAGTTTAAAATGTCCTTAATTTTTGATAAGGATGGAATCTAAAATGCAACCAATTAACTTAAGAATCCTTCAAGGAGCTTTTATCGTCTTAGGAATTGGTTACATGCTTGCAAGTAAGACTTGAATTTTATTTTGTTGAAGATTCTGGACAACAATCTCAGTCATTTTGAAGGTTTAATATTTTTACGTGAAAGGAAATTACAATTACCTGCTGTTTGGACGAACTGTATACAGCATTCCATTTTGAAACCCTTTAAAAGATGTATACGATATTTGTATGTAATACTTAGAAATGTATATCTGGCGATTAGAGACTTTTTAAGGAAGGTAACCCTTAATTTAGCGGTGAATTGTTTTTAATTAAAATAACATTTTAATAGAGATTGATTTTTATTTATATAGTAAAAAAACATTAAACAAAACAACAAAATGACCATTTTACAAATGTGCCTCATTTTATCTTATTATGTATAAGAGATATAACATTTATTGTTATTGCTAATTGTATTTGTTGTTGTTATTTTAAACACTTACTTTTAATTTAACATTTTCATTTAAAAGCTATTTTTTTATTTTTAAAAACAACCTTAAAATTTATTGATTAGTGATAATTTAATCTATTGATCCAAAGTAATATGTTCTGGCAATTTCGGTACCCATAAAATTTGTTTCCAATATTGTTGGTTTAGTAACTAATTCAATATTGGGAGAGTGTGATTTTTCTTTAAATTGAAGGGAAGGTAATTCGGTCATCTCACTCGGCCTGATGGTGAGCGCAGATGTGAGCGTATATAGCCCGTCCGATAGTCGATGATTGGGGGATGCAGTCCCCCAGTTGCTCCGTTCCGAGTACCTCGACCCCATCTGAAATTAAAAAAAATCAAATACAAATAAAATGATTCGAACATAATGTTTGGCAAAAAATATTGTATTTTCGATTTAAGCACATATACTTAGATGAATATCATCAGAAATGATTATAATCAATCGTAAATTTTTGTTTCCACACTAAAAAATAAGTGGACACAATGTTTCCACTTATAAATTAAAATTTTGTTTAGTTTTCAATTGTTTGTGTTTTCTACACGTTTTGGACATTTTTATTCGTAAAACTGCAATAAAAATTTTGGTAGTTAGTATCAATCATCCCTCGCCTGTATACACGCTAACTCAAGAACGTGTTGAGCTAGCAACTTGAAATTTTTGCAATGGCGTTATTTTGAACGAGCTGCTTGGTGTTAAAAATGATCAAAATCGCCCACTCCTTCAGCCTCCTCCCATTCAAATTTTTTGTAAAACAAGTGGTTTTTGTTTAGCTTTTATCGCCCTTGAAAAAACTAAATTTTATTTTTTTTCTCATAAAATGTGAACATTATTTTTGAACCAACGTTAATATATTTAGTATAGTTTAGTTCTATGATTTTTGACACAACGTTAACCCTTATAAGAGCCCCTTACAAAATATATATATAGTGTATATGTATATATTTCCCTCTCTTTATTTTATACACGATAACTCCGGAACGCGTTAAGCAATAGGCCCTTGAAATTTTGGCTGCAGCTTTTTTGTGTGTGATTGGTATTGCTTCACGCCATTGACCCCTTTCCATACAATTTTTTTTGAAAAACGTGTTGTTTTCGTCGTTTAGTTTAAAAATATCATAATTTCAAAAAAACTATAAATACAAAAAGTTTTGATTTATTGGTTTTCATAATAGGTAACCATTAATTGAACCTTTTTAAGGGTGGGGGAAAGATAGAGGTGATTGAGGAAAGGTAGTTTAGTGTGGAAACCGTGCAGATGTACTAAGCAGCCTTTTTTTTACTAACCATAATCATAATCATTATTTTATAGATATGTATTTTGAATTTTGGCATTTTTTAAGCTAATCTATTGGCATTATTCGAACACAAAATATGTAGTAGTTACTATACCATTGTACATTTTTTACATTTTGTGTTAGTATTTTTCTAAAAAATAAGTTTTTTTTTAAACATTTCAAAAAAAAAATTTCTTTCCTATTTTTCTATTTTAATAATTTTAGTAAACACCACAAATCATCATGCTTCATTTAAATTATGTTCTGCATTACATTCGAATATATTGGTCATACTTCCACATGGACATGTCACATGCAACATGTAGTGGCCTTTTAAACATAAAGAACGCTAATAAATATTTTAATTTTACGTTTATCCCCATACAAACCCCCACCCCCACCCATTTCAGCCATTAGCATTTGGACTTTGGATTCTGCGCTTCTAGTGATGTTTAGACTGTACTTAAAAAAATTTATATATTTTGGTTTTCTATCGAAAATCTATTTTGAAAATATAATTTAAATTCAATTTGACCACACATTTTCAAAAAGCTAATAAAACACCATGCGGTTTTATAACAAATAGATTTCAGTCATAATTACATAAAATATTTATGTTATTGAGACAAATCTTATAATTTCACTATAGAATAGAATTATTTATAGTGGTTGCGCATGCACACGCGCATTAATATTTTTTAATATATCATCAAGATTTAAATTTAAATCATCAAATTCTGAACGATATGGTAAAATAAATATAAAGCTCGTGCATATAAGCACTCGTACTATCTGTTTATAATAATTTTTTCGGGTAGCAAAACGTTTAGCTATATTTTCATTAATATCAGACTAATTAATAGTTACAAATATATCTTCCCCTCCAAGTTATTACATATGTATGTATTGTAGTATTTCTATTATGCGAAATAATATTCTATTATATATAAATAGATAACTACAATTTAGAATTTCGGATATTTTCTTAAATAATTTTATTACAATTGAAATTATTATATATTAATATACTTAGAAAAATTTTGACACAGAAAAATGAAAAGCGATAGAATAGATTTTTTATACTGAAAACAATGATAGTTGAAATGTATAGATACATATCACATTACAAAATTTAATTACACAACATCAATGTTTAATTAAAAAAGTTAATTTACTACTACATAATATTATGTAAAAAAAAAACAAAAAAAAAAAATTAATATTCGATTAACTTACCTACAGCATCATGGTCTAAATAAAATTATCTTTGTCTATCTTGACGAAGGTGCAGAGGAGGCTACAATAATGTCTCTTCTACAAAATGCTGGTCTGCTATCCATTGGAAACGATATATGCGGTATTATGTTAGCCAATAATGTGGAATGCACATATATTAGGAAAATTTTACTTGGTTAGTGTTACTGAATATCGACTCTCTAATTTCTAATTTACAAAAGTTATGAAAAAGAAAAACTTAAACTGTTCTCTATTTTATGTATGTATGTGAAAAAAAAATGTGCCGAACACAAATTAAAACATTTAATTTTTTAAATTGATAGTTTTTATATAAAAAAATAGCATTTTTTTTAAAAGTATATTATGGGCTTTAAAGCATATATGTATGGTATGTACACACTACAACTTAATTTTTTACATTATAAATGATAGCAAATAATTAAAATATTTATTAAATTTTGTTAATTTTTTTAAAATTAATTTTATGGGGACGAAAGATATTATTATATTTAATAATGTTAATATATACATATATTTATAATTTTAGCAGGAAAAAGAGGCTGCAGTTGTATTATCCTTTCAAGATTTCAATAAACTTTAGATAACTAACTAGAGATAGGTACATTGCGTTTGTATATCTGTCGATATAAAACTTATAACTATAATTTAAAAAGCACAAAATTGAACTTGATTTCATGAATAAAAGGTGGAATTTAAAAAACTGGCAAGTCTAGAAATATATTGGTTCAAGAAATTAAATGTTAATTTAGCATTTTTTGTCAAATAAAATTATTAGAAAAAAGGTATACCTTCAGAAGCCAAAAACATTTATCACGAAAGGTTAAACTTTTTCAAAAAAATTTTATCACTTCTTCACTAGCAAAAAATAAGGTAAATTTAAAAAGAAATTAGTTTTCTACCGAATAAAAAAAAAATCGATCAAGTTTAACGCTCCCTAATTTTTTCGCTTTATAATGTACTATATCTCTATTGAATTATGGCTACATAAAAAATACCTAACAAATTTTCTTATTTGTTAACTAAAATAAATGAAGACGATTCGACTTGAAATTATGAAGATAATCAGATTATTTACAGTAAAATCGAAGGTATGTATGAAATAATAAGATAGAATACAAATTTTGTTAGATCATGAAATGTTTTTTTTATATTTTCTAGCATATTGTCTGGTTGAAAAATATATAAAAGCTAAGCCGTATGCTGAAGTGGAATCCTTGCAAAGGTAAATGAGAAATTACTATAATATACGAGACCTTATTTTTATAGGGGTTACACTTACCATTTGTATACCTACATATGATTTTGTCTTTATCCCAAAATGATAGTCAGAAAAGTTTAGTTATGTATATAGATATTTACATAGATTTTTAGTTTTTCATTCTGGCTTTAAGTATATACTCTACTTTCCATATTTATACACCATCAACTTATTAAACACAAGCAAATATAATACTGTAGGTATAGATAGTGAAGGAAAATAGTTCTGATGATATAGGTGAAATGAGGAAAAGGGAACTTTATGTATAAGTCGAAGATTTTATGACAAAATTACCATATTTTAAAGTGATTTTTATGTCACTCTCATTCTATTTATTATATAAGAAAAATGAAAAGACTTCTTTCCATCCTTGAGAATCAGAAGAGAATTGTTATGCTGCATAATATATTAAAAAGCCTAATAAGAACAGCCTTGAATTAAAGAAAATATACATAAAGAAATGTTTTATATTTGTAACTCAATTTTACTGATGAAAAAATTGAAATAATTGCAGCATTTGCTAATAACATCTTATTATTATTATTGAAGTTTAATTTTTTTAAAAGTTTAAAATTTCCATATAATGGTAACGTAACGTTCAAATAATTTGCTGATATACAAGTATGTACCTATATCATCTTCCAAGATAGCGAGAAAATAATTTTTTGAGTGTTAAAAGCATTTTCACTTTTCCTTTTATACATATAAATGTAATGTACATAACATATGTATTTGATTTCATTGTACTTATATTTTATTTCCTCAAGTTGAATAATACGATCGAAATAGGCCTTTTATGTTCCACATAAACATAAGTATCTATACGCTACCTATACACATACAGTATACACTTTATGAAATCGAAATATTTTGACTCTGGTTTTTCTTTTAATAATCTTTAACCAACTTTATTGAACGGTAAACGTAAATAAAAAGGAATGCATAACAGTAACCCTTGGCTGATCGGACACCTCCATATACAAAGAGAGGATTATCTAATATGTCTAGTCATAAAAAGTAATATACAAGAACTGTGACGACGTCCTGACCCAGCCTATCGACTAAAATTGAAGATTGACAAAAAAATTTGTATTTCCCACAATTGTTTATAGCTAAAATGCTAGCAACATTTATAACATTTTATTAATATTTTACAAGATATGAGAAACCTGAAAGCAACTCATTATATAAAAAACAAAGCTCAGTTCAATAAAAACAACTGCGATGTGCGGCAAACGTGCACAAACCAATTTTTTAGTGTTAGTTTTAATTTTCTTATTTAATTATTAATCAAGAAAAACGAACTACGAAGCATTCCTAACTATTAAAAAAATTATACCTATATTCGGTAAATGAATACGGCATTTGTTTTTAATCTTACCTTTAAAGACTTGGTTGTGCCTATAGTGAGGCATATACAATAAAAATTTTATTTGTTGATTACTTTACATTTTTAATGCAATTTAGGGTTTTTTTTTTAAAATTTTAATGAAAAAAGCGATAAAATTTTATTAATTGTTTTTGTAATTTTTTAGTATAAAACAATTAAAGTTTCTACATTTTTAGAGAAAAAGATTGGATTTATTAATTATAATTTAATATAAAAGCTTTAGAAACACTTGAAAGAGTATAGCGCTAAATAAAACTCTTTCGATATACGTTTAAAGGCGAAAGAAAGAAAATTTAGAAAAAAGCAACACATGAAATTTGAAAATTAAAAATTAAAATTTTACTCATTATTCAAAAATTATGAATACTATATGTATATGATGCTGTTATATAGACTTACCTCGCACTGTGTCCCAACAAGATGATATTTCTGCAAAAAAATAATGAAAAATATTGTAGGTATTTGAAATTGAAATACTAAAGCATAGACAACTATTAAGAAATATTTAAAATTAAACCAATATATACCAATTGTATATATAAAAGAAAATTATGAAAATGCAAAAAAAAAGAAATTGAATAATAAAACTAAACTAAATAACTGGCATCAAATATATTTATATTGGTCTAATTTTCAAAAATAATGTTTATAGATAAAAATGTTTGAAAAATTCTTAATGCTAAAATAACTATTTTTGTAATTATCAAAATTAATTTAAAAAAAATTGTTATTTTATGATCTACAATGTATTTTACAAAATTTTACTTTAGAAGTTTTTATAATAAGTGCAGTTTGTTAAAATTAAATAAAACAAAAAAAAAACAAAAAATTGCATAATCAGCAGTGTTGTGGAATGAGTGGCTTATGTGTTCATTTTGTTTAGAAAAATAGTATTATAGCTTTCCTAACAATATGTACTCGTATATTAAAATCCTTTAATTTATTATCGAATTTCATGCTTTGTATTTGAAATAATTTAAAAAAAATCCAAAAATGCCTAATTAATAGCAAATTTTTATTTAGAGCTATAGGCAGAAGAAAAAATTGTATAACCAAAAAGCCTATATTTAAATATAATAATTTATATATTATAAAATAAATTAGCGCTAACTAAAGTAACATTTTAATTTTTATAACTAACCCTCAAATTAAAAATAGAATACTACTTCGTCTACGCTATATTATCTAATGAAACATTCAGATTCAGCCAATTATGAAGTTTACAGATGAAATATTTTATCGAATTGATTTTAATTTTATAATATCTGACAAAGAATCTAATATTTGAGATGTTGTTTTTTTTAAATTTAAAAAAACTCAAAACCCCCCATATTTAATCGAATTTTTGGTTGACCCATATTTTATTTCAACGAATTAAATTCTGTTTTTTGCTGGTTTATTTAATTTAGATTTTCAGCTTTGTTAATTTTTTTACTATATATTGACTATTATTATTATGTATAGCCAATTTAAATATGTATATATGTAGGTACTTATATGTATATTACCTATATATTTTAAATATAAATTAGTTTTTGTTTTTGATAGTCTTAAGCCCCTACCACTCTTTTTTACCTGCAGGCATTATTATCATTATTATACACAATTATAAAATTATTCTTTTAATTAAAAAAATTAAAGTAAACGTTGATGATTAAAGTTAAAGTTAAAAAAGGATAATAGTAATTGGGAAGGATTTACAAGATTATATATATTCATAAGAATTCTACATTTTTTAAGAAAAAAAAGTTAAAAAAAACAAACTGAACTTACTATATATTTTGCTTCTTAAAGTAATATGTACGTAATGTATTTTCTCGTACGTAATGTACATATATAAATACAATTGTAAAATATAAGTAATATTTCAATCGAAGATAAATTGACCGTAACTTAAAATGTTGCAATATAAACCCTATCTTTGTAAATACAATTTTGCAAATATTTTTAAAATGTAATTTTTTTTTAAATATTGAAAATATTGAAACAGGGTTGGAGCACTAATAATAAATAAAATTTAATAATTTTTCATATATGTGCTAATCTGAATCTATAGTAAATAGTTGAATGTCTAGACTTTGTCTAAAACTAAACCGATAAATTAATTTACATGGATCCTCAAAATTTAAGTTTAAACCTTAGAAAATAGTCAAATTGACCTGAATGGACCTGAATGAATTTGACTGTCGAATTTTTGTGATAGCAATCGTTATTAAACATAACATCTAAAAGATTAAAATACAAAGCTGAGTAGTAGAGTATAGAACCAGAAAATTAAAAATTGTCTAATCTAATCGGCGCAATACAGAAAAGTTGAATCTTGACATTTTTAAATTTGTTTTTTGAAATTAATGATGGATTTTTGATCTGAAAGTGAATTCTCATACTGACCCGGAATCGAACCTGGGACTTTTAAAATCCGATTCCGGGATTTTTTTTGAGACAAAAATTCCATTAATATTTAATAAAAATATATTTTTGTATATTTAGTTGAATATTTGTTATAAAAATAGTATTTTTTTATATGTATTGGAAATATTTCCGTACAAAATATAAATTAGTAGGTATTTTAGATTAAAAATGTTTAGAATTAAGAATTTTTAGTAATCTTAGAAAACATATCCGACCAAAAGAGAGAACATTTTTGTATTGGGCCGCTTTGATCATACGACTTAACAAATCACTCCTATACTGAACAAGTACCTACTTTAAAATAAATTTTAAAATCCTACCGTCAGTAATTTAAAAAATTATTTTTGGAAAAGAAATATACGCTAAAAAATGCAATTTTAGAACAGTGCCTATAGTATTTTAAAAATATTTTTATTATGAGTATTGTAACAGAGGCTTGTTTTAAAGATTTTATAATTGCAGTTAGCTGTCTTACGATTTTTAAGTAAAAATAAAAAATATTTATTTACAATTCTCATAATTAATAGGTAAAAATT